>JBBMKF010442717.1:0-13490 GCA_037834155.1 Curcuma caesia
ATGTTATGTATACGATGTGTTTCTATTTCGGATCAAATTAACTAATCACCTAATTAATGACCAATACACAGATAGAAAATGATCAATATTTTATCATAAATCACAAGATAAAAATCTAATCAATAAACCAAGTGATTCATAAAAACTATGATTGCATCATTTTTCTCCTCTATTTAGAAGCACAGCACCACTTTTATGCTACTTTATGAATAAGAATTCCTCATGAACAGCTGAATTTTGCTTGCAACACAAACTATGAACCGAAGAGGATGAAACAAGAAGCAATCAGATGCAAGAACAAGCCTCATTTTTTTTGTTTACCATCTCTGAATGCTGAAGGATCCGACGCGCAAGGTTCAGCTCAGTGTGGATGGCTCGAGCTCGGTCTTACATTCATCAGGCTGCAAATTGGCGCCGTCTGTAGCCTAGCATCACCACAAACTCTTTGGCTGAGCCGCCGATAACGGCAGGTAGCCTCTGCGAGGGTGGTGTCCCTTGCAGCCACTGTTCGACTACATTGTGCAGGGACATTGTGGGCAGCACTGGTTCCTTGTGACATGTTATTTCTACCTGGAGACAGAAATTAATCACAAAGAAGTGATTTGTTAAGAGGAGCAACTGATGGTTTTATGTAGTGAGCACATGGAAACAAAGTTTCGAACAAAACCTCAAAATTGCATTCAAGGAAGTTCATATACATTTGAAGGATGATTTTCAAGGAACCATTTAAAGACTGCATCATGCAAGCTTCAGATTCAAGGTCATTTGATACATAATTTGTTCGCAATTCTACATAAGTTTAAAGACTATCTATGTTTTGCGAGTGCATAAATAAGTTTCTAGATTAACACATCATTAAATCATGAATACATAAACTTGGAATGTAGAAAGCAATATCCATACAATTCAGAGAGAAGACTCACCTCATCTTCGCTGACAAGATTGAGCTTCTTGACAAGGTACTTTTGAATGTAAGAAACCGGTATATTACCATCTCTACGATCAAGAATAAAAAGAACAATCAGTAATTAGTAATGCAGCTAAACGATGTTTTTGCAACTAACATTCACAGCAAACCTTGTTAGACATTTTACATAAATTAGTAATACAGCTAAATCACAACGCATGATTTAGGAAACTTGAAAGAAAAGAAACAGAAACAATAACATATTTCAATTTTACAGTCGCTCGAGCATGATAAGAAAATTCAACTCACTTTATCCTCAAATAATTAGTTGATATTTGGGGCAACGAGAAATCTCCAGTCCTGAAACCATTGCACATGAGATAAGTAAAAGGACTACAGAAAACAAAATGTGTCCTAAAGATTCTGAAACAAAAGTCATCCAGTTCTCAAGCTCCTTAACTGGTCAGAAGAGGCAACCAAGGAAAACCACAGTGGAGCTATCTTTTTATCACTTCGAGCATCAGATAATGTTTGGGTGGAGTTGACAAGAGTACCCTCTTTCTCATTCACTGCCTTCAAACTTCTGGCTTTTACTTTCATACGAGCTGTTTGAAAATTGTCATTTTTCTCATCCTGAGCTTTGGACTCGTGAAGATGCTCAATTATGGTTTTGTTACTATTTATATCACCATCAGGAAGCTTTTTTTTCTCAGCCTTCATGATAGGATTCTGTGAGCTTGATCTAGAAGATTTGGTTCTACTTGCAGCTTCAACTAAGCAATTCAAAGGTTTCCAGAGCTCTCTCCTATCCTCGATAGTCGTTTCACCATTCTCTGTATTTTTATTAGCATTACTGCACGAACTGTTGGAATTTGAACAAGCCTGAAATTGTTTTAACAATTAAACATACGTTAACTTTCAAAACTATAAGAATTCAATAAATATATTTGTAACCAGAGTAGCAAACTTAAGCCCCAACAGACCAGAGTTTACCTGTCTGCTGCTTAGAGACTGCTTGATTGAGTTCTCATTTGAGCTTGATTTTTTCACAAACTTATCGGTTGTATCATCCTCATTTTTACAGACTGCTGATTCACAACCATGAAATGCAGCAGACTTATTGCCAACTGCTTTTTTTCGCCTTCCTGTTGGACCTGTCTGTGCAGTTACTCTTGGAGTGTTCACCACCAATGAAGAAAGAGAAATTTCTTTTCTTCTAACAGGCAAAGTAATGGAAGGGACACTATCACATGCTCCATTTTTCAGTTTCTTTAGAGGAAATATCTTTGCTCTCAAATCTTGCAGATTATGATCAGCTCTGCAAATGATAGTGGTGCATTCAAACACACATTAATCCACCTATACACTTGTAATTTTGAGTTTGAGCAATTAACTTTAGCATATTGTCCATGTATTATAAATGAAAAGGAATCAAACATGCCTCTTGCTTAATATGTCTGGGCGTAGTATGCGTGTAAATCTAAAGCGAATAAACTTTATTTTTATACATTAGCACTAGATGAACTCATCAATGCTACTTAAGACAAACACCCCTGATGCATGTTATTAACCAAAGATTTTTCTAATTAATCAAAGTTCAAAAGGAATAAATTAAAAGCCTGAATTGAGGAAAGAAACCTTAGAAATTCAAAATTCTAAGTTGAGCAGAAATATATGAAATGTAATTTCATTATTAAAAGCATAAGCGAGACAATAATTATTGTGTAAGAAGAAAATCCTGCAATATTTCAAATATCTTAGATATATTATTCAATGAGAAAAAGTGTTGATAAAGAATTGTTAATAGAATAAAAAGTGGCAGCTGAAATATATTATTGCATTGTGCTCCTTAGCCTAAAAGGAAAGTTTTATAATACAGGCAAAAAGATTTGGCGATTTAGAAATAAAATGTAGAAAAGTTACCTGAATTAGAGATGAAAAATGCTAAAATGAATGGGTGAGATATAAGAAAAATAATAAAATGTTACTACTCTGGAGCAATTAGGTATGGTTCTAAAGATGATAGCATGAGAGAAATATGTTAAGATGGCGAGTACTTGCTCCAAAATAGCCACTAATTCTATAATTTGACAAGAATTGATTAGTGTTCAAAATGTAGGTGGCAGGTGACAAGGGTTTAAGTATCGGTGCCATCTCACCTCTATTGGGAAAGACATCCCTTTCTTCTTGCACCAAGTCACAACAGAACATGGCACCGGGTTCTCAAGTCACAGTAACTCTTTGATGTCTTCTCCAATTTACAAACCATAACTACGTTTGCAACAAATATGGTACATCCTCCTTCCCACCTTTTCTTACGGGGCACTGAAGAGCCAAACCTAAAACCAAACCAAACTGAAGAAAACCAAACAGAAAATTTTTTATTTATCCATTTAGTTTGATTAATAAACATGTTCCATATGATGCAAGGTTTTGCAGTTTCTGAGAGTAAATAATGCCTGATTAAGATGGAATTTCTGGATATCCCATAGGCAGGATTCAAATGTAATATATGAGCAAACAACACCAATATCAAATCAGATATGGTATTATACTTCCAGTCTTTGCATTGAAGAGGGTTGAGTTTTTTGGATGAATTATACTCAAAATTGACTCCATACAAGGTGTTGCTCCTGTAGACATTGGTGCCTGCACGAATTCGTTTGGCATGAGCCACTACATCTATACTTTGAATCCAAATTCACATTTCTCAGCTGAGCCATATTAATAACTGATCGTGCAGCTTGCCTAGTTCCAATTAGCAGGTTCTCAACAACTCATCTTCCCATGCTAGAACTAAAGACAACCAACGGCAAGTGTGAAGTCTGGCCTCTTTCTTAATTCTTCAAAACAAAACTGAACATCTGTTGTTGAGTATCAAGAGAATAGATATCTCATAAGATCTACTGTGCTGTTGAGGAAAAAAAAATAATCAAACTTTCAATTGTTAATATGTGCCTATAGCATTCACACTTGATGATGTTCACTTTATTTTCACAAATCCAAGAGTCGTAGATAAACCATCTAACTCCAAACCTTTATACGGATGCCCTGAATTGCTTGCACTAATTAGTTACCTTGCTTTGCATATCAGGAACTTATAGTTATCTGTATAGCTTTTCCCAATTATCAGCGTAGCTTTTCCTTAGAAAGATGTTTCTTTGCATCTGATGTGGCATTTACTGTGAGGTCACAAGAATTTACAACTCCATACTGTAAACATCCTATGATAAGCATCACTCAACAGCATTATGCATTAGCTTTCTTCCAACTCTCCATAGTTCAAAGACTCCAAACTTGCAGAGTTTGGATGGCTTACTCGTGCATAACTTCAAAAAACCCTCATCTTCACTTTCTCAACCTTACAAGATAAAATTTTATACATTTGTTTACTTTTTCTGTGAAAAAATCATAAATATAATTAAAATAAATTGAAACCGGAGAAGAAAGGGAAAAGGGGAGAAAAAGGAACGATCTTAAGATTTTTTAAAATCTACATTAAAAATTCATTGAACTCGATCCTTTCTTCATATATTAAGGTTCAAACCGCAAATCCCATATGCATTCAATGTCCTTTCTAAAAAGAATTTGCCTTCTCTCATTATCTCCTAAATTTGACTTCATCACTAAGGAAGCATCATAATAAATTTTCTTGCTAAACTTCTTTTATTCAGGCCAGAAATTCAAAATACATGTTGATTAATTTTCACCCCACTGCGACAACTATGAAATCAGCTATGAAACAAATAGCACATGAATCCATGATATTGTTGATGAATATTAGCTAATAATATATATCACTCCTTTTCCTCATATCTAGAATTAGTCTTGCATTCACCTAGTCTATTTTACAGAGGTAGTAGTGGTATGCTAGAAAATTGAAATTACAGCTTAAACTACAAGAATATCCACCATGTTTCAAAACTTAAATAGTGAGTGAGGTTCTTGGCTCAAACAATTGTATTAAATGGAGCAAATGTGATTGGGATCGATGATGCATGCATGAGAAATCCATACAAAATACAGTATGTAATCTAGAAGAACATCAAATTTACCTGAGCTTTTCTACAGGAAGGCAACCTAGATGAATATTGCAGACAGGACAGCAATCTGTCTCTTCTTCGTCAAGCTTCTCATATATGCACTTTCTGCAAACTGGACGAGGTGGCAATAGATCAACCCATGATACAAGAGACGAAGATTTAGGAGATAAATGCATAAACCTATGTAACTGAAGTGTGAAGAAATGATTCGCCAAGAAATATAATTTTCAGTTAGTTGCAAAACTCAAAATCATAATCTTTCCGGAAGAAATACAACCATTTTTTATATAAACTAATGATATTCGACCAAAAAATCAAAACACTGTAGTAGTTTTTCGAAGTTGAATAACAAACATAAAGGAGAGTGCAACATATATGCAATTAAACCAAATAAGTACATATACAAACGACTCGTGAGGATATATCAACATTCAGTATGTACTTCCCTAAATAAAATTTCGGAAATATTAATGAATCATATATGCAGCTACGTAAAGGCGAAGATGAACTCTATAATTTCCCTGCATGCATTGATGTCCTTGCTCGGTTCATAAAGTGCCACATCAATCTGGTAAAGATACAGATCGGATAATAAGGAATCGAAGCAGAGACGATACCGAGCCAACATAAACGCGGGAATATTAAAAACCAATGCATGCGACCATGACGCATCATGGCGTAAGGGCAGGAATTCGAAAGCTAAAGTCATACCAAAAATCCAACCTTTAAGGACGTCCATCGGTTTCTAATCTCAGAAACTAAATGGCAGGTAATTTGCTACCACAAAGAGTATCGTGACGCCGAGATATTACATAGAACGAAGACCGGAGCAACCAGACACACGATGAATCCTCGTAAACACGGTAAAAAGCCATAGGTCACGACCACGAAACTTCTGAAATACGAGAACCAAATAGGAGGAAGGAGCGAAAGGGAGACGGGTGTGCTCACAGGTATGAAGGCACTCGGAGATGGTTGTAGCATCCCGCAGGAGCTTATTGCAGATAGGGCACGTCAAGCACGAGGCCACGAGCTTCCGCTTCACCTTGACCACCTGCGTAGGTCCCGCCGCCGACGCCTCCTCCTCCTCCTCCTCCATCCCCGAGGTCTCCATCTCCGCGTCCATCGCCAGCCAGAGGGCCTTCGTCACTCCGACGCGCTCCTAAAGTGCATGCTAGCTCTCCTCTCCCAGGCGCAGCTAGCGTCAAGGGCCGCTTCTACAGCTCAAGGCGTGGCATTGATGGATCAATCACGTGCGGCGAGGCGGGATCCGACGAGAAAAGACGAACAAGATCGGATCTTTCTAAGGAACAAGGACACCAAGTAGCAAAGCAGCGGCCGCGGGGTCGAGAGGGGCGCAGAGAGATCGAGCGAAGAGGAGGAGAACGCGAAGGGAAGGGGGAGAATGAGACAGTGTGCATATAAAAGGTCGTATGTAAGAGAGGAGGTCTCCTGGCCTGGGGCGTCGTTTTTTGGGAACCCGCAAAAACACCCTGATACACAGAGAGTGGGACCCGGGAAGTTCTCCCATTAAAACGGTGGGTAAGCCGCGACGAGATCGTTGGTATGGATTTATAGCGAAAAGAACGTGGTTCGGAAGATTGCCCTCTTCTTTTGTTCGGATCGGCAAGGGCTAACGTGCGCCGAGAGGGTATATTTTTAGTTGGAACGCCTATTTTTAATTCATTATACAAAGTTTGTTTTAACACACAAAAATATACAAAAATTGGAATTGGCAAATAAAAAAAGTATTAGAATTTGAAGTGCTTGAAAAAAAAAATTCTAAAACATCGTCATTGATATTAATATAAAAATATAATAATACTATTTATAATCAATATGAATAGGTATTATAACTTACTCTACACATTAATAATATTTAATTCTTTGAACACAATTAATAAATAAATTTTATAAAAAATAAAAATAAATATTAATATTAATATTCAAATAAATATATTTTTTAAAGAGTTAATATATATTAATGTTCAAACGAATATCTTTACTAATTTTAATATATATATATTTATTTTAAAATTATGTTTAGATGATATGTCCTGGTCGTTTTTAAAGAATGGGACAAAGTAGGCAATCATCCTTGCCAACTACAACTAACATCGTGTTTGCAAGGGATGCCAACCATCGTCTAGTTTGGATGGAAAGGCCTCGAAGGTCTAGTTGTCGCATTTGCATAACTTGAGTCAATTAGATGGCATACAACCCAAGAACATCATCCATGGAAGTCACTCGCAAAGTCATTGCTAGAAGAAAGCCATTCTCAATCACAAAAGTTGCTCACTAAATGGAAGGGAACAATAACACTTAACTTCCACCCATGCTAACTAGTAAGGAATCATTTTCAAACTTTGAAGCATGCAACTTTGAGTAGGATCTAACAGTGAAGTGGTGGAGAAAGCTACAAAGGGTGAGGAACTTACAAATAAGAATCCTCTAATTTTCTTTCTTTTA
Source organism: Curcuma caesia (assembly GCA_037834155.1). Taxonomy (NCBI): domain Eukaryota; kingdom Viridiplantae; phylum Streptophyta; class Magnoliopsida; order Zingiberales; family Zingiberaceae; genus Curcuma; species Curcuma caesia. The sequence continues at coordinate 7,420 of JBBMKF010442717.1, forward strand.
GGAGTTTAATTTTTGAAATTAACAAAAGTATATTACATGATCTTCATCTTTTCATACACAACAACGAAGGTAAAGTCATAAATAATGAGTCTAACATAAAAGTAAAAACATACATTACCTAAACTTTAGGTAATCATCTTAAGAATAACTAACCATGGTCGTTGTGCTGCCACCACCCGTCGAGGGAATGTTTCTTGTTATAACTTCGTTCGGAATGATAATCATATTGCATAATGAAGAGTTAGATGGAAAAGGAATGAAAGAACTTAAATCAATATAATATGAGTTAGGAATGATAGTAAAACCAATTATGCGAATTGTATCCCTCTATATGGCTACTAAACTCTGTCGAACTTGCTGAACAAACAACTGATGATTGAAATATGCCAAGTCTCTTCTAAGCATTTCCTGATATGAGCATCAGAATTCAAGGTGGCATAATAATCAAGTAACCAAGGATCTCATTTTGCAATTGAAACTTCTTCACTTCTTTAGCCTGAAGAAGTTTCAGGTATCTATTGTTGCTTTTGTGTAGCTCTTCTGCACTGAATAGCTGTGGTTTCAGGTATCAACTGAATCAATAACCAAAATCACTATCTACTCAGGCTCTTTCCAGGGAAATTAGTATTTTAACTGAGAGCCTGTCAATTAGCACCTTATTTGACTGTACATCACTTCAAGAAAACATGAGCTGACCAAAACTGAGGAGCAACAAAAAAAAATCAAGGCAATTATTTCCAACACTGAATCATTGGAACAGAATTGCAACAGCATTTCAGACGGATGATGATAATATGCATCACTGATTTTTATCAACTCAGCCTCGATCACAGTTAGCATGGCACTGAAGAAACTGAAACATAAGAAGTTTCGGAAGCAGCCTGCACTGAAACTAGTAAGATCCAGATAGAAATCATATTACAAGCAACTGCTGGCTACAACGAGTGCAGATGAAGCACAATCATCCATAAGCTACAGTTTGCAAAGAAAGTTTCCAAGGGTTCTAGAGAGAGTTAACAAGTCTCAGTCATCAACAAAACAACTGCATTGTTTCACATGCTAGGGAAGAGGATCAGAGATTTAACTAGTAAACCACCAGGATCATTAATAGCGAACATCATAGGATGATGGGCGTCCACCCCTACCAGGACGTTCATAAGGCCCAGGCCTTTCCCTGAAACTGCCACCGCCATTGTAACGAGCAGGTCCACCGGTTCCATATCTATCGCTTCCACCACCGCGTGATCCATCCTTATCATAGCCACCACCACCTCTTGGCCCCACATCTCTTTCATAGCCGCCAATGCGAGGGCCATCCCTCTCATAGCTTCTCTCCCTGTTGTATCCATTGTGCAGGTAATTGTCCGGTCCCCCTCTATATCTATCGCCTGAAAAGTGATCCCCAGGAGGTCCATATCGATCGCGACCACCACCATAACGGCTGTCCCTGCTGTCTATGCGGTCTCGGTCACCATAATGGCCACCATCATAGCGATCATCAATGTAACGATCATTGTAGCGATCTTGTCCCCCTCGTCCACCATCTCCCCCAAATTTGGAGCGAGAGGAAAATCGACCATCACTGCCTCCTCCAGCAGAAGGGCACTCACGCGCCCAGTGTCCATGACGACCACACTTGAAGCATTCATCTGACTGCCCTGCAAGTGGTGGCCCATCAACACCACGATAGCCTCCTCCTCTACCACTGGACTTGTATCCACCACCATCATAGCGAGTGTTATCAGTACTCATCTTAGGTTCAGCCTTGTTCACTGAAATGACTCGTCCATCCAGCTCACGTTCATGCATCTGGCTAATAGCAATCTCTGTTGCACGTGCATCAGAAAATGTTACAAATCCAAAACCACGAGAGCGGCCAGTATCTCTCTCCAACATGACCTACAAATGAGAAGACTACTAAGCAATGCATAAACATGTTTAGTCCAACTAGTTACCCTCCATATGGAAAGACATAGTAATGTAATATGTTCGCTTAAGTTCGACAAACATCAACAAAAACCTCAACGTGTTAAATATTAGTGTATATAATACTAAGCAAATGATTGCACAAACTAACAATGCACAGAGACATAATGCTTAAATGAACATAATAAAATGTGACAATCGTATAACTAAAAAATTTCTTATATCTAATTCTTATGCAAAAAACATTAATGCAATTGCAGAGCCACCAAAAGAACCATATAAGCAGGACAATGATAATGGACCGTCCAGGAGTTTTCATTGGGCTATTGCTAATGTTGCCTGAAATGATAGTTCTATAACTTTATTTGTATTAGTGATAGTAACTGTATTAATACCAAACCCGTGGTATGGATAAGAGTATTAATGTAGTTAACAGTGATGGTGCAGGTAATGATAATGTAGGTTATGGTTTGACTTCTGTGTAGAATCATAAAGGAAAAATGCTAGTAGGTTTATAAAGAAACATTTCCATCTTTCTCCTAAAAATATATCATGCATGAAAAGCATACCCACAAATATATCATGTATTACCAACGAGAACTGCATAAGTTGATGACGATGAAGCTTATACCACTTGCAGATATGGTATGCATGACAGAAAAAAAGTTGACTGAAACAAAGATTATCCTTGTTTAAATTTGATGTATTTAGAAACACAACTTACCTGATAATAATGTGATACTAATGAAAATCAACCGCCACAGATGTCACGAACACAATCTGAGACATTCAAGCATTTCACTGTTTTTTTCTTTGGTGTGTGTGTGTGTGTGTGTGTGTGAAAAGAACCTGCAGCCTATTTCCCATGCAAGTAGTTTTATACATCTGGTTATACAACCTTGTATTGCTGAATCTTCATCTCACAACCAGTGAAATTTTGCCTTTTCAGGACAGTACAACCCAATGAAAGCATATTCAACCAAGAACATCAAAAAGAATTTTTAGATTACTTTGGTGAATCTGATGTGCAAACAATGAGTTTATTCTTTCATCCTTAGACTGTTTCAATCTTAAGTAGGCATTTCCTAACAACAACATATGCAACTCTTTGAACACCTTCACATCAGTCAGATCTTCCTACATGGTCAAATAAACAAAACACTGGGACAGCTACCAAAATAAAATTGGCATTCACAAAACACATGACAATTGAAGTCTTAAGCTCAAAGGCAATAGCAGAGTGACAGCAGTTGACAAGAATCAATCTAGCTAGTGCATGAAAAGTTGAGCAGTCCTGGAACCACATTTAGACCTCTGCCAAGACTAGGAAGAACTTTGAATTGGGATTATTCCAGTCACAATCAGTCCAAAAAGCAACTTCTGCATCCAAGGATCACCAAGACACCATGATAATCAAGGAAACAGCAAGCTACATGGTAATACTATGCTAGTGCTAATCACTTTCTTATTCTGTATCAATTATTACTGGTCCCTGTGAAGAAAAACTTCAGAGAAATCCAAAATGAGCATCTAACTACATGTATCTGGTGAAAATCCTGAACTATATTAATCACATATTACACTTGGAAAGACAATAACAACGGCTACAAGGCCAACGGTTTAAGGAAAACATACAGAGAAATTTTATAAAGTCCAGTTGATTCAAAAGATAAAAGGGAATAGATATAAGGATATCACTGAGCAATAATACTTCCTGCTTTGGTAATAATGATATAATAGTCCTGAGATTCACAAAGCAAAATCTACAACAAAAATGACAACAGATTCTTTTTCTGGCAAATTGTATGATTCAACAACTGTCAATTGTAACCTTCCACTGATTTTGTTGTTGTTTTTGGTCACTTGGTCCTTTTAAAGCCAAATTACAGACAATGATCCAATTCATTAAGAAAGTGATCAATCAATATCTAAAAGCATTTCCCATTTCTACTCTTATCCAGCTTCAATGGCATTTCCATCATTTTCCTATTGAATGGTTTGGAGTTGTCACCAAGTAGAATCTTACTTGCAAATTGCCCTCCCTTTTAATTTCCATCCTCGCTTATATTTAATCTTAGATGAGACCATCAAACTAACATTAGATAGAGGCTCAAGTTAAGGCACATCTAGAGGAAAGCCTTTTGGAGAAGCTCCTGCTAACTGAAGGGTCACAAACATTCAAAATCTGACTGAACACAGAGCTCAATGAACCAGAAGCCCTGGGATTGTGAATTGGATTAATGGATCAGTCAAGACCTTTAGAGCATCCGTTAGAGAAGCCAATTCAGACATTGCAAAATCAACAATAAAACACACTTCAGTGGATTTCTCAGCAGAAAGAACGAAGAGCAGAAAAATGAAGTTTACCCTAAGCTAACTAGGCGACAAGTCAAATCAAGGATTAAACACCTGAGTCAAGTCAACATTCTCTTATGGTGCATGCCATCGGATGATAATAACTCAATGATCAATATGGTATCCTTCTCTTTTGATCTCAAAGTGTTTGCTTAGGTGAACATGAAACTAAAAATCCAAGCCTATTGTTGTCAGCCAGGCAATCAACTGGATAGAAATTTAAAAGCGCTATGATCTGCAACAGTGTACTGAATATTATTCAATCATCTCAAACTTGATTCGTCCCTGAAAACTGGTTCATAACATTGAGACCCATAATCGGTAGTCAAAAAACAAACAGAGCCCAAGATGTATCCTTGAGGTGACTGAAGAGTCGAATGTGCTAGTTAAGTTTTCATAGGCCAACTGTGAGAGCACCACATCAGCCAAGAATAGCAAAAGCAAGCTCCCACTGAGAGATTTACACCCGGAGGTCATATCCATATAGTCAAACCATTCACCCAGACAAAAACAAACAAACTTATCCTCATGCCAGCAAGCACAAGAAACTAAGATAATTGGCTGTCTTGCAAATGCAGCTAAGAAGATCAAGGCAGAACTGAATTCATGTCGAGCCCAGCAGCCAAGTCATCTCATCATGTCAGATAGATTATGATGAAAGATACATAGAAAACGTAAGAGTCAATGCACAGCCAAAAAAAAAAGGCTAATGTAACTAAATGTAAAAATAGTTGCTGACAAAGTACAAGATAAGCAGTATGTTGCTTGTGTAAAACTGATGCAACCATAGATGATGAATCTTGCTTTTCTAAACTTGCAGATACAGTTGAGAATGAACACGACCATCCTTTCATTTCATTTGCTAATTGCTCTTATCGACTTTACTTGTTAAATGCAACTGGAAAATTATAATATAATTATAAACCTGGCCAAACATGATCCCAAAGGAAGAATAAAAAAGACTCCATAGATGCCTAATCATTTATGCCTTTTAACCAGACGAAAATGAAACAAAAAAAAACACGAGGAGACGAATTCATACTTGGGCCTCGATGACCTTCCCGAACCGGCTGAACTCTGCCTCCAGTCGCCGCTCCGTGGTATCCCTCGACAAGCCCCCAACAAAGATCCGGTTGTCTTCCTTCGCCGACATCACCGCTGCAGATCCCGCTTCCAGAGAATCTACGAAGAAATAGCAAATCCCAGACGATGAGCGGTAGGAATCCTTTGACGGATGCTCCCTCTCGACCAGAAATTCAAGAAGCGATCGCAAAGGGCTGACACCCTACCAGGATCCGGATCGACGAGAATGCAAACCCTAGGCGAATCGAGATGAACCACACGGCTTGCCTTTTAAAGGGCTTGCTTATCGAGGAAATTGCGGTAGGATGCCTCGCGGTGCACGTAGAAAATTAAGATGGTCCATCAAGCCCTCTCCCTCTAAGTATAAGGTTGATTATAAATGCTATTATATTAGAAATAAAAAATAAAAAAATCTCTTTTTATTAGAACCATAAAAAAGAATAATTTTTTATTAATTAATTCTGTTTTTATACTCATCCTTACAATATAGTGGTATAAATGTTGAGCAATAACTAATTGTTTTTTTTATTTTTAAATTTAGTGAAGATTGTTAGGGGGGTTTTTATTTAAAAACTCGAAATTAAAATGGACTTTAGCAATTAATTTTTATTTAATATTATGTATTAATCTAAGAAACATTATTGCAAATGACTTTTAACATATATAAAAATTGAATCATTTAGTAAATTTATCAAAATCGAAGATAA
>JBBMKF010442726.1:0-30774 GCA_037834155.1 Curcuma caesia
ACATGACTTGAATAAGGATCTTGACTATTGTATTTGTGTATTCTTTTAATGATATATATTTATTCTTTCATCAAAAAATAAAATGCAAGTGTATAAAATATTATTTATATTACATAATGATGTACAATAAGTTGATATGATGATGACAAACTACATGTTATCCTAGGGATGTGATTTAGAATAGTATTAACTAAATTTAATAGGATTGGGCATCAATTTGATTATATATATGTTTTGATCAAAGACCGTGGATGAATGAACTATCGGGGATTGGGCGAAAATGGATGTGATGACTTCGAAGACTCCGACTAAGAAAAGAATCTCTGGACCTAAGGGATTGAAAAACAAGAATTGTGGATCTTGGCGGAGCCACTCCAACACCGAAATTAGTCTAGGATCTTAGAGACGAGAATGTTGAAGGAGAAGTGATTGTGCTTGTGTGCGTTCCTATGCCCGCGGAAGCGGGCTTTCTTTTATATTATCGTTGATCTCCATATTTCTCTTATTTGCGTTGTTACCAACCAAGTTTTGGTCGTGGAGAAGCCTTGTTGCCCCATGTTCTCGCTTTCATCGTGAAACCAGTATAATACCGTCATGCCCTCCCACATTTTACATGTTTGTCACGGGGAATGACAAAGTCAGGAGTCAGAGGGTTGAGCTGAGAGTTGTCGATCGAGCTAAGAGGCGTCAGACGCGACCAAGGTGAGGAAGTTGGGCTTAGTCGATCTGAGGGTTGTCGGCCAAGCTGAGAGGCATCGAGCTTGACCAAGCTATGGATGTCAAGCCTAGTTGAGCTGAGGCTTATCGACCAAGTTGTGAAGTGTTAGACTTGACCAAGGTGAGGATGCTGGGCCTGGCCAAGCTGAGAGTTTTCAGTAGAGTTGAGAAGTGTCGGGCACGAGATAAGGTTGTTAGACTCTGCCAAGCTAAAGGTGGTCAGCTGAGTTGAGAGGCATCGAGCTTGACCGAGGTGAGGATACTAGGGCTGCTTGAGCTGAGGGTTCTTGGCCGAACTGAGGATTGTCGATCGAGCTGAGAGTCTAAGCTCTATGGGGCTTGAAAAATAGTTGAATGAGTCTGATTTAACTTTGGCTAACTCTAGGTCAGGTTGACTCTGTTTGAAGTAGGTCGATTTTGATTTACAGCTCAATCAAACCATGCCACGTATAGGTTGTCTATATATATATATATATATATATATATATAGCAAATTATAATTAACGTGATAACAAAATTGACCTTGGCCATAAAAAGTTAAGGTATCAAAATGGAAAATGGTCACGTTATTTTTCTTCACTTTTCAATATGGAAATAATATTAACATTGATGTGGAGGGAATTGCGAGGGTCACATGACATGTCCAAAATATCGTCAATGTGATTCCTGATTAGTCTGGATTAGGACGAAACTTAGGTTAATTTGGTCTAACTCAAGACAAGTTCAAATTAGATCGGATCGGTTCTCCCGAGTTCATTTCCAAAAAGAGTTCAGTTCAGATCGGTCTACCTAATGAAGGGTTTGGACCGGTCAAATTATTCTTACCGAGCTAATTTAACAAGATGATTGAGTTCCCAATCACTTACCAAATTAAGGAGTCATGGGATATAGGAAAGGTGACGATTACCAAGGGCACATAATAATGACGTCAATTAAAAAATAAGACATTACTTATAAAGGTAGGCATGCCCGTTATAGACCTGACACGTCTCTTGCCTACTTATATAAAGATAATATTGCCAACATAAGTATGGTTAGGCAGAGTCGCCCCAGCAATATATGATTCGTCAGAGTTCTACCAACAAAAGTCAAAGTTGGCAGCATAGGACCAGCCAGAGGTCGATCCGACAACTTACGATCTACCAAAGGGCGACCCAACATAAGCCCACCCAGCAGCATAAAATCCACCCGAGTTCAACTTGGCAAAAGTTGACTCGACGATAGACGACCAACCAAATATTAATATTTCGTCGCTAAATAACGACGAAAATAATATTTCCGTCGTTAAATTTAACGAGGGAATAAAATTCCGTCGCTAAATCTGTTGATAAATCCAAATTATTTTGTAGTATGATCTCCGAACCAATCAAACATAGGTCAAAGGACACAAATGCTTTCATCGAACCTTTATATTCTGGAATTTCTAGATCGGAACCCTACACTTCCACAGGTCAAAGGACACAAATCCTTTCGACTGAAACTCAAGTCCTCTCGTTTGCAACGCCTTCAGTGACCTCTGAGTGTCAACTCTGATCACTCTCTAATCTCTAACCCTTTCGGTGTTGCTTTGTTGCTGACAAGTGTCAGGGTTTTAATGGTCAAAACACAAGCAAACACGGAGAAACAAAAGCCTTTATTACAATATTGTGTAAGAACTTAAAAGTTGACCGCCATGCATTAGTAAATCTAATTGGCTTGTTAAATGGCTTCGCCTATAAAATTATTGTGTAAAAATAGCGCAAAATAGACTTTGATGTTATTTGATAATTAAAAAGTCACATTGTGATTGTGACGGCGGCAAAGGTAGGTAAGTTATATGTGATCGTGCACGATATTAAAATTGAAACATCCGAAAGAATTTTGGACACCTAAAAAATAGTAAATAATATTATTGTATATATTTTTATTTTTTATTTTTGTTTGACTTATAGTTAAGTCATTTAAGATTTTCATTTCAGGATTTAGAAATTGGATTATAGTATTACGTATAAAAAAAATTTTAAATAAAAAAATTTAATTGATGTGCCAAATATGAAGCGAGGGATACCAATCCAACACTACATGCTGATTAGTCTACGCCAAAGGGGCTATTTATCTTCTTGGAGCAATTTATCTTCTTAGGACTATTTATCTCCTTTGGCGGACAATTTATATTGATTTTAGGGCCCTAGATTATTACCAGTATAATTGCGTGCCCAAAAATATAAGTACGTCGGATTAGTCTACAATTGCGTAGCAGAGGAGTGAAAGCCAAAAATCTAGTAATTTAATCTATTACCCTAAAATAAATATAAATTCTGAAGAGAATAAATGCAGGAGTTCAAGATGGGTCCAGTAGAGAAATGCACATACCAATTGAATAAATGCACATGAGTAATTTTTTTTTTCATTTTAAATTTTTTTTGTGTTTAATATTTTAATCCAATCCTTAAACCTTAAAGAAAAAAATCTTAAATCGCTTAATTATAAGTCAAAAAATAACTAAAAAATAAAAAAAAATATATATAATGATACTATTTACTGTTCTAGGCGCCCGAAATTCTTCTAGGTGTCTTGATTCTGATATCGCGCACGGTCGTGTATTTTAAAACGCACATGATATCACTCATATATATATACACACACACACGAATATGACATTCTACGCGTCTATTTGTGCTTTGTGCGCGCGTGGTGTGTGATAGAAAAGTCCGGACCTCCAGATCACTTCCCAGCGTTCAAAATTAGTAGTAGTATTTTTTTTATTTATTTATTTATAGGTTATAGTATTAAGTAAAAAAAAATTCAAAACAAAAATAATTTAGGTGCTTACGGAGTGTGTCAGATTGTTATATTGAAGGTCTCGTGAACAATTAATTTTTTTCATTTAAATTTTTTTTATGTTTAATACTATAACTCAACCTCTAAATTTTAAATGCAAAATCTTAAATAATTTAATCGTAAATAAAAATAATTAAAAAAATAATACTGTTCCTATTCCGAACGCTCATAATATTTTCGAGTGTTCAAAATCTTCTATCGTGGACGCTACGCACACAACATATCAAGATTCTATATATAGAGAGAGGGATTTGATATCCTACGCAACACTTTGAGCTTGACATCGGTCCACAACTGAGGGGTGGGCCGCCCATATCACTTTCAGCACACGAATTCTTCGCGATGCCTACTTAGTTGCGGACGTTGCGAAGACACACAGTATATATACGCGTTCATCAATAGGAGAATTGAATTTGTGATGGGGGTGGAAGGATGCCAAAGTTTTTAACAAACAAGGGGTGGATTGAGAAACAAGGGATCTTCGAGATGATGCCTCTGGGTCGGATAGATTAGTTAGATTGCAATTTAGATATTCTATAACAAGCATTCAATTTAAAATTGTAACGTGTCGATCGATGAGTATTCCCTAATTATATTTTCTTTCTGGTCACATCACACACAATTTGGACAAATAAATGTCATTATTTATTCATTTTCAGCTAGTCAAATTTGATTCAACAAAATTTTTTCCAAGATAATAATTAGCACAATCCCAACCTTATCAAGTTACAACTAAACTAGAACCATTTATGCATCACGAATAAATTAAAATCCAATATTTTAAGAAGAATAAAACAGTACAAATCATAAATGGAGTTGAAGAGGGAGGGAAAGAGCTGGGAACTTCCTTTTCACAAAAGAGGAGATGGTGACGATGATGATATACGCGGAATCGGGTGGTGGGTCACTTCATTTCTGATGTATTATTATATTCTACCTTTTTATTAAAATTTTACAATAATTATATTAAGAAATTTCGTTGGACCAAATTGGACATGGCGCCGATTGAACATCCACCCCAAATATTTTTATGATATCTAGAAAAATGATTATAGTTAATTGATTCTTTGTTGAAATACCTTTTAATATGTTTTTTTTTGTTTTTTTGGAAGACCAAAAATAAGACACAAATCATCGACCATTCAACACGTGCATGTGTTTATTTATTGTAGCATCCACCCTGCCTTACCTGAAACTCCAAACAAGTCAAGGAATTGCAGTGGCAAAATCGTAATTGTATCCTTCCACGGTGGCAACTGCATTCTCTTATTATTTATTTATAATTAATTCCCAGCATTTCTTCTGCTTGTTCTCTGAGACCGTAGCGAATTGGAGATTGGCGCAATCTTCTCCTCTCTCTCTCTCTCCCTTCTGCTTCTTTGAATCCTTTCTTGGATATATTCAATTGGAATCTCAAATCCTACCAAGGTATGCTGACGCCTAATCTACCACTTCCTCTTGGGGGTTGATTTTAAGTTTACATTCATGATTCGTTGAGTATTTGAGTCATCCGTCTCTGCGGGATCTGGGATGTTGTTGTTGGCTCTTTTTTTTTTTTTTAATTTATGTGATTTATCGTCTTTTTGTTTTCTTTTTTCTTTCATAAAAAGACGATTTTTGGGTTCTTGTATCTGGGAATCCGTAGGAAGGGGTGAGTTGAGGTTTACATGGGATTTCTACGTAATATGGTGTTGATTTTGAAATCCCTAATGGGTGGAGTTGCGTTGCCTCTAAATAACGCAGGGGTTTTTTTTCTACCCTTTGTGTCGCGGTCTCTTTTGATGATGGGAAGTTTTCATTTTTGAAAAAAATATATATTGAGGTTTTGAGTTTCCTTCTTTCTTATCATGGTTAGATGTCTGTTCCGAAGTTCGTTTTTTACTACTTTATTTTGTTACATTTTCTAGTTGTCCGTCTTGGTTAACAATACAAGGGAGTTGTTGGTTTTGATCTTGAATATACAGATCTTTCTTTTAGCTTCTTTGTATCTTATCCTCAGGTAGAATTAATCATCTGAGAGAAATGGTAACTAACTTCTGTATTAGTTAGTTAAAACTTGCTATGGTTCCTGGACTAAGCGAACTGTAGTATACTGTAGACATTTTCTATAACAAGTTCAATCCTTTGTTTTTGGAACAAAGGGAAAATTTACTTATTGGTAAACAAATTTTATTATAATTGTAAAGCTTCACTTTATCTTACTAGTTTTGATTGTGATAGATTTAGACTAGTTCTAATTGTAAAAAATTTAGATGCTACCATGATTTGCATGTTATAATTGTTTTTCATTTGTAAAAAAAATGTTGGGACAACAAAAGAGGAAAAAAAATAGAACTAATTTATCGAACTAGAAAAAAAACAAAACATTGCCTTTAGAAGTTGTTGGATGTTTTTGTGATGCTAGTCCATCATTTTATGGATCTCTCCTGTTTCTTCCTGTGTAAGTGGTGCTAATTCTTTTTAGTTAAATGATGTTTGCTTGAACTCTTAATTTCTGCTGTCTCTTTGATGCTACATTTCATGTAATCATAGAAATAATCACAATTAAATATCTTTTAGTTTTATGGCCGCTTCAGTTGCTAAAGAACAAAGAAGAATATGTTGATGCTCATCCCTATCAATATATCTTTTTTCAGATAAATTATCCTCATAACCTAAGTAGTAAAGCAAATTCAAAGTGGTCTTCACTTGGATGATCTTTCAGGTAGTCTTATTTTGATTTGTTAGATCAACCTATATAGTGGTTTCCAAGATGCAAGCATCTGTGAAGTATGCAGACTTTGAAAAACACCAGAAGTCTCTGTATCAGAACACCATGCCTTCCAGATTTGATGAAGATCACCAATCTGTGCATTCTTTCTCTTCTGAAGATAAGCACCAGTCAAAAAACATTCAATCTCAGATCAATCATGTTCAGTTCTGTACTCTGGAGTCCTCCTTAGCAAACACTAATTACATTATTCACCACTCTCCATCTTCCTTCAATTGCACACCAAGCAGTGGGAGCCCTTTATCCCTGCAAGATTCCCAATTTGATAATATCTATGGATCTCCAATTAGTGCTTCATGTATTACTGAAGACCCAAATGATCTCAGAAGCAGGTTGAAGGAGATAGAGGATGCTATGCTGGGGCCTAATTCAGATATGGTTGAGACCTTTGAGAACATGTACCCAGGCCATCTGTCCCTGGAACCAGAGAAATGGAAACAAGCGATGGGAATTCCCAGAGGGGACCTGAAACAACTTCTGATAGCCTGTGCTAGAGCTGTTGCAGAGAATGATCTGATTGCTGTTGAATGGCTAATTTCAGAGTTAAAACAGATGGTTTCAGTTTCAGGGGAACCACAGCAACGATTGGGAGCATACTTGCTTGAAGGCCTTATTGCTAGATTGGCTTCCTCAGGGAGTTCCATTTATAAATCTTTGAAGTGTAAAGAACCCACTAGTTCAGATCTCCTCTCTTACATGCACCTTCTTTACGAGGTCTGTCCATACTTCAAATTTGGTTACCTGTCTGCAAATGGGGCGATTGCTGAGGCTGTAAAGGATGAACACATGATTCATATTATTGATTTCCAGATTGCCCAGGGAAGCCAGTGGGTAACACTCATTCAAGCCCTTGCAGCACGACCTGGTGGTCCGCCACATGTTAGAATCACTGGAGTCGATGATTCCAACTCTGCTTATGCACGAGGTGGTGGTTTAAATTTAGTGGGTCAGAGGTTGTCTCGCCTTGCTGAGTCTTGCAAAGTGCCTTTTGAGTTCCATGGCGCTGCTATTTCAGGCTGTGATGTGGAAGCTGACGTTATCATCATACGACCTGGGGAGTCAGTGGTTGTGAACTTTCCTTTTCAGCTGCATCACATGCCGGATGAGAGTGTGAGCACAAGTAATCACCGGGACAGGCTTATCAGGATGGTCAAGAGCTTCTCTCCAAAGATTGTCACACTTGTCGAACAAGAATCCAACACAAACACAGCTCCTTTTTTCCCTAGATTTCTCGAGACCCTGGACTATTATACTGCCATGTTTGAATCAGTAGACATTACCATTGCAAGAGACAGCAAGGAGAGAATCAATGTAGAGCAGCATTGCATTGCAAGGGACATAGTTAACATAATTGCTTGTGAAGGGGAGGAACGAGTGGAGAGACATGAGCTCTATGGGAAATGGAGATCTCGGTTTATGATGGCAGGATTCAGACCATGCCCCCTTAGTCCTACGGTTAATGCAACCATCAAGACGCTGTTAGAAAACTACTCAGAACACTATTGGCTTGAAGAGCGAGACGGTGTACTTTATCTTGGATGGAAGAATAGGACTCTGGTTGTTTCATGTGCCTGGAGATGAACTTAAAGATCTGACAAGCTAGTTTTTGCCTGTGACACAATAGACTGTAAACATCTTTGCTGTTACTAGATTGTAGAATTTTCCTTTACTTCAGTTGCGAAACTGCTTGTAATGGTCATAAGATTGTAGAATTTTTCTACTCTTGATGTTTGCTTACTGTATTTTAATAGAATTAGGACTAGTTTTAATGGTTGAAAAGAATTATAGAATTGTATGAGATAATGTGTATTTCCTAAATCAGTTTGGACCCTTTTGTCTTTGAAAAGGCAAAAAAGAGAACCAAATCATTCGCCCACTGCAATAAATATGTGGGAGCCTATTGAACATGAGGCCTCCGGACTGAGGTCAAAAATATAGGACAGTCTGAAAAATATCAATTCCTTTTCTTCAGTGTTGGTCAGCAAGTTGGTCGGATATGGTGCAAAAAAGTCAGGATTTGATGTTTCTTTGGTGCAAAAAAATCTACACCATGTTGAAATGCATTGACGATGAAAGGTCTAATTGGACGGCAGTGAAGTCCAAGTCTAGAATTAGTTTAGACCTTGATGTACAAAATGCATGCAAAGTCCGTTTGATCATGACAAGAGTTTGATCATGATCAATCGCTGCTGGGAGGGTTGACCAGCGCAAGAAACACTTCTGCTGGGAGTAACGTAGTTTGATCATGACAAGAGGCACTCGTAACCTGATGAACTTGCCTTATTGTTTACCAGTAAGTGTTGATCTACTTCCATTTAGAAGAATTTAAGTAAGAAACTTCTAACTTGTTTTGCAACTGATTTCTGATTTCGATTCGGTTTAATTATACGTTTTAAATTGAAAACATCTAAATTCATTTATGGACATGAGAGCATCGCGCATAATAAAAGTTGGATTGACAGATAAGAGAAAGAGAAAATAATATTTTTTTTAGAGATATAATACATTAAATAAAGTGATAGAATATTTTTTAATTATAAATTTTCTTTGATAAAACAATTAAAAGGAAAAAAGTCATTAATTTTTTTCTATATTGTTTCTATTTAAAAAAACTCTTTTTCAAATAAAATAGAACTTAAATCTGATTTTTAATATATATATATATATATATCTTAACAATAAAAGTTAAAAACTTTCTTTCTAAGAATAAGACCAGAATAAGATCTGAAGGTAAAGAAATCTACCCTAACAGCATGAAGAATAACCTTCAGCAATCATATTTCAGAAGCAAACAGACAAACACATCATATTCACTGTGGTCTACAATTCTGCAAAGCTGCTGTATCAAAGAGCACTGGAGACACAGAATGTTAACTAGCGGATGTTAAGTTTTATAAAGTAGAGAAACAGATCTTTTAGATTAGCAAAACATACAAGGAAGCACAAATCCATACATAGCAGCAGTGGGAGCTGAAAACATCTACTTAGATTTACTTTGCTGAGTGGTAATAGTATGTTCTCGAAGGAGAAAGGTAAACTCTTACCTATTTCACCACATCTTACTAGTTATGAAGCACATGGCTACTCCGCTCAAGCAGTCTTGGAGAAAATGAATTATACATCAGAACATGGCTTACAGGACCTGAAAAGTGGAAACACCAGAAATTCTACTACTGCATGAAAGAGAGTTACATATATAGGATAAGTTTTTGGTTGACAAGAAGAAAAATAAATTACAGTGGAACTGGTTCACCAAAGCATTTAATTTCCATTTTTTTTCTTGGACCGTTGCTGACATGATTTGATGTAGTCATCATGGACCCATGACCAAGTTCCCAGCAGTTGCATAATACATACTTGAAGGATTTATAGAAGTTGTCTTAATTGTAAATCCGTCACTCCCGTCTCCAGACTCATAGATTCTGGGTTGTGAATTTCCATTTAAAGCGGATGCAGATGACGGGGTAGCTTGCACCACCCACCTATTACAATCAATAAATTGTGCGTGATTCGGATGCTTTTCATTTGTGATGTTGTTTGCATATGGAATGATGCCCACACCAAGATCAAGGCTGATCCTAGAACTGTCAATTTGGTTGAATGGGTGGGAGAAGGTTCTTGTACTGCAGTTCCTTATCATGCCAGGCATGGGCAGAGCTGCTGGCCTGCTGTGGGCACCTGCAGAAGTTTCATCATTTGTGACAGTTGATACGGATGACTCATGACCAGTTGTCCTTGCAGCAGGTACATCATGATTGTGCTTTCCTTCGTATGTTGTGATTACTGCCTTTGGATCATGTGATGCCCTCTCAACATGTTTCCTGACAGGGCAACCAGAATTTGTGCACTTGTAGTAGCTCCTGCAAAAGGAAATTGGGTTTTAAATAGTAGATCATCTACCAGCATGGCAGAGAAAAACTACAAAGAACAGAATGGATTAAGAAATTTTTCAAAGACAAATTTCACGTAATCCAAGAAAATTTCAAAATTATGCAAGTATTAAGAAGAAAACAACATTTGATTGAAGAGAAGATACCTGCCTATAGAAGTTCCAACAACATATTGAAAGCACTTGCGACACATCAAAAACAAACTAAAGGATGCATCACATGATCTAGTTATCATCATCTACTAGGCTACAATTGAAAATCGAACGCAATGGCAAGCGAAGGGTTGACCTAAATCCAACACTAGAGCCATTGTTTCTTGTTGCCGAGATGCTCCTGCGAATGCAGCGGAATGATCTTCTGCAGGATTTGGGCAATAACCGGAGTCCTTCTCAATGAGGAAGAGAGGAGGAAGAAGAAGAGTCAACCAAATCCTCAAGATGTCCAAATGGATTTTGACTTCTTTCTTATATACCTTGGCCCATCCAGCAGGGACCATCCACTTAAAATCCATAACCCGTTAACAACCCATTGATGTTAACGAATCGGGTTAACGGATCTACACATGCAATTCATAGATCACTTAATGGGGTTTAATCTTAATGACAATTGTTGTGTGTGTTAATTCACATATTAGTCCACCAAATGGAGACTTAATCCTTCACATATGTCGAACACTTCTCTACCCAATATGCACCTGATGATTCAAGTTCTACTTTACCGACTATTATCTCACAAAAACTAATCCAACAAGTCATCCAAGCTCTTCCTACTTCGTTTCTTAATAAGACAAATCCCACAAATTTTTTATTAATACACACAGGTTCTACTCATCATGTAACAAGTAACTTAAAAATCTTGGAGTCTTTTATACCCTATAACAAAGGTGAATATTTACATCGTTAATGGACAAACTCTTCCTATAACTCAAGTTAATTTATTACATAGGAACACTTCCAAACTCACCAGTAATCCTCTTAAAAATGATCTGTGTTCCGGAATTTTCAGCTCACTTGATTTCTAACAATCAACTTTTAAAACAAAATTATATCATCTTGTTTTTCTCTTTTGATTATCTTATACAAAGATCTATGGACCAAAAGGCAACTGGAGAGACTATAAGATAGAGGAACTCCTTGTTGGACAACTTGGACTTGGGAGAAATGCTACTCTCTCATTTATTGTACAACTACTGAATAAATTCTTAAAATAGATTATGCAGGTTTTGGGATTATCGCCTTGGCCATCTAACTGCTAGAAATTTGAACTCGTTATTTTCTTTGATTACTATGCAACTTGATTCAAAAACTCATATTGATAGTACCTATGAAAAATTATGCATTTACAAAATTTCATACCTTGCCTTTCATTAGAAGTGAGAAAGGTACTATATCTGCATTTGAACTTATCTATATTGACGTGTGGGGCCAACCTTCTCTAGGCTCTTCGATTAGTAAATTATACTATGTGTTATTTATTAATGATTGGTTAATATATTTTTGGATTTATGTCTTACACAAAAATTTGAAAATCCAAGTTTTCATATAAGCAATGATTCAAAAGCAATGTAGAAGGAAATTCATCTACACAAACTCACCAACAGTCCTTCCAAATGAAAATCTTAGGTTGCATATTTTCTTGGCACATATCCAGAAATTATAATGGGTACTTGCTCTCATAAACGGAATATACACAATAGCTCATTTCTCCAGTAGATCTCCTAAATGATAAGTTTGTTAACACTCTTATGTTAAATATCAATACATCACACTGTAGGAACCTTATCATATTTATGATCACAATATACATTGTCATATAGTGAGAAGTTTAGTCTATCTCAAGGTCACTCATCTAGATATGGCTCATGGATATCAAGTTGTCAACTTTTTTGCATTACAAGACACAGTATCACATTATTCGGTATCTTCAGTCTTCACTTTAACCATGGGACACTTAAAGACTATGCTAGAGTTGAGAGGTTTGCATGATGTTGATTGTGTTGGATGCAAAGACATTCATCATTCTACTAAGGATTATTGCATCTTCTTGGGAGATCAGTTTGACTATGCCTGAGTTGAGAGGCCTCAGTGATGTTGATTCCACTGGATGCAAAGACATTCATTGTTCTAGAAAGGATTATTGCATTTTCTTGAGAGATTAATTCTTATCTTATAAATCAAATAAACATATATATTATCTCCAAATCTTCAACTTAAGTAGATCATTGTGCCATGTTATCCACATGCAGTGAAATTGTTTTACTGCTATGGTTATTGGCAGAATTTGGAGTTTCTTTCTCAAATACAGCATTTATATTTTGTGATAGTGAAAGTGCAATAAAAAAATGTCAGTAATCTAGTTTTTCAAGAAAAACAAAGTACATTGAAGTAAACTATAAATTTGTTTCAGAGCTATTTGAAAGAATAAATTCTCTTCATCATGTACCATTCTAAGGAGGTAGCTTTGGAGAATTTTTCACCAGGTAGGCACACTAAGCCACAACATGATTTTTTCATGCAGAAACTGAGGATGATGCACCATCAATTTGAGGGGAAGGTGAGATTGTATACGACTATGGGCAGCTACAAAATCCCTTGATTGGGGATTTGATTACAATTTGTTATTATTTCTTACCTTCTAAGGAGCAGAGGATTCATACCTACATTAGAATCATTGTAAATTCTATATAATTGGTTGCATTACAGCTCTAATATACAAGAAATATATGCCTCCCTATCTTATTCTTCTTTTCTAAACACAAAATGGAACCAGTCAATGAATTCCTAGAAAATCTGTTAGCACCACTACAATAATGTCTGATCGTGATATTTTTATAATATTTGTTATAATTTACTCATATACCAATTTTTTGATGTCACAATATGATGCATAAAAACAACATACTAATGATTGAAACTCTAACCTCCAGACACATTTTTGAATAAAAATAGTACCTACTAATTTATAATAATGGATTTACTACAGAAGTCACATCATGTTAAACACATTGATTAATGACGATGTTATACCTCTAAACTCTTTTTGCAAATCATGAAGGATTTTGCAAATTAATCCTAAAACCGTTTTAGAATATGGCCAATTAACGGACGGCTCTGAAAATTAATTCTCAGAATTAAATCTGAAATCATCTCAGAATATGACCAATTGACTACATCAAGTCAATTAATCCCCTAATAAACCACTTGTATCCTCCCATATCAATTACACCTTTAATGGAAATGGGAAGGTGTATATAAAGGGATGTGGAGTTTTTAGGTCCCTATGCCTAATAATTCTTCTAGAATAATACACTATCACTATCAGATTTTGATTTGTTAAGGTGTAGAAAATCCACAAATATATCTTCGATTTTCTAGCGCAAAAGCAAAGAAATCAATGGTTGGAGGTATATTTCAATTAATATTGTGTATCATTTATAGATTGTCTAACATTTGGTATTAGAGTTATTCTTAGCCTCTGCCTTGATATGTTTTGGTTGGATTTGTATTTATAAATTTTTGTAAGAAATCATACAGTAGTTAGATTAAAGGTTTCTTCAAAATTTATCTTGAATAAAGATACTTAAGAAACTCATTTAGATTTGAAGAATATATATAATTTGAAATCTAAAAATGGAGATATCAATCATTTGTAGTAAATATCTGTTAACTAAAATTGTGATTTGCAGACTTCAAATTTTTTCTAAAAAAATGATGTTATTTTTTGATGGCTTAAATAATAAGAAATTGATTAATTAGTCCAGTAAAATTATGTTGCTATTAATTTTGTGTTAATTTATAATTTTCATAAACTAATTTAATGTCTTGTGATGCATATTATTTTCATGGTTAAAGAGTAGCCACAACATCTTTAACTATGTAAAATTATATATAAAATATTGGGATCACATATAGAATAAACACATTAATTTATAATTGATCATATGTAATACCATAAAATTTATCCCATAAAAATCTTTATTTCATTTATATGATTAATTAGAATGAAATATCAAATTATTTTTCTTAATTTACCAAAAGAAAATTAAGAAATATAATATAATTTGACAGTTTTATCATTAAATTTAATAAATCTACCTGAATTAAAAATTAAATCATTTTTATTTCATTTGGTTCATATTGTATGTTTTACATTGGTCCTTTGGATAATAGCCTCAAATTTGTATAGTAAGCATGTATATTTATTTTATAGAGTCATATGACCTTTTAATTACTTTGATTTCAAATGTGACATTTCTGAATTGGATGGTCACTATTGTCGAGTTTGGAGGGAGAGGATTCCCCTTCATTTAGGGTGATTTGGATATTGATTATGCTATAAGGAAAAATATAAGCCACCTACTATTACTAATATCAACATTTTTTATAAGATTAATCTTTATGAAAAATGGGAGTGATCAATTTACCTCAGTGCGACGTTCGATTATAAAAACTAAGATCTAGGGAGTTTGCCGTATGAGGTCTTAGGGTCAATTCTCAGCGGTGAAATACTTGTTGGGTTCTTGACCTCCCCCATGTAGGGGCCACTGCATCACGACAAAGTCCACCCCTGATTTACCTCTCTGTAGATGGTTGTGGAACTGACCGTGTGGAACGCCCGAGGTTAGCGTATAACCTTTTGCCACATAAATACTAAGATCTATACTGGTATTTGTGGTTTAGTTAATTAGCATGATAGTGTTGGAGTTTTGTTGCAAATTATTGATGAACAATTTGAGTCTTCAGACAAAGTATTGACCAGTACGCTAATCATGAAATTCTCATCCATTAAACTTGTTAGTGTCCAAGGTCTGCATGAGCATATTATGGTATAAGGTGTGAGTTAGCACATTACGCAAATGAGGGATATTGAAGCTCAATTAAAAGAAAAAAAAATCAAGGTTGAGATGTCAAACTTTTTCCTTGTGCATTACATTTAAAATGCTCCCATATCAGTATTTACCCTTTAAAATCTCCTATGACACACATAGAGATAAATGGTCAATTAACAGACTTATGACCATGTGTGTTTGGACGGTAATATTGACCATGGAAACATCAAAAACTCTAGGAAAGAATAAAATTTAAGTTAAATATAAAGGAAAAGACACTGCCTATAAAGTCTTCAATTATGAAAGAATCAATTTTTTTTTTAAAAAAAAACAAAAGATGAAAAAGCATTGTCAGAAATTTCAAAATTGGCTTGAGAACGATAATCTCACTTAGTTTGTTTGTTATGAATCTAATATGGTTGATACTAGTCATAATACATTCTATATTGATTCTGGTTTTACAATCCATATTACAAATTCTCGACAAAATTTTGTAAACCTAAAGAGGGCAATGGGAAGCAAGCATTATATCTAATCTAAAAAGATGTGTTCACGTGTGGAAGCAATAGACCATACACATTAACTTTTAGTCACTTTGTATTGCATTTGGAAAATACCTTTTATGTTATAAATTTAAATTTGATTTTTGTATATAAAGCATTGTATTGTTGGCTAGATACTCTTTTAAATTTTCCAGATAGTAGCTTTAGTAAATGATGTATTGTCAGACAATCTTTTTAGAATTCAGTTACAAAATGATGACACACACACTGCAATGTATAAAAAAAAGACAATCCGGTGCATTAAACTCCCGTCAAAGCAAGGTCTCGGGGAAGGATTGCTAGAGGCTATTTCTACGACTCGAACTCGTGACCTCTAGGTCACACAGCAGCAATTTTACCATTGCACCAAGACTTCCCTTCACATACTGCAATGTATATTCATAATAATATGGGTCTTAAATGATATAATATTATGAATGAAGCTTCTTCTATGTTATGACATGACATCAGAGATTGGGACATATCTCCATACAAAAAATTAAAAGATTAGTAAATGATAGAGTACTTGGTATTTTGGATTTTATTAATTTTGATGTTTGTAGACTGCATAAAAGTAAAGCAGACCAACATATTAAAGAAAGGTATCGACTGTCAAGTGCAGCTCAAAATATTAGAAATCATACATAGATACATACATACAGATATTTGTAGTCGAAAAATAGATTTACAGAGTAAAAAAAAATTGATCATTCACGATGTATGTATCCATACTGGCTTCATAAGAAGAGTGAAGCATTAGATGCCTCTAAAGTATTTAAGGTTGAAGTAAAGAAACACTGTGGTAAGCAAATTAAGATTGTGAAGTTATATAGAGGTGTTGAGTGTTATAATAAATGCACTGAAGATGGGCAGTCCTTTTGCTAGTTTTCTTAAAGGGTAATGAATTGTTGTGCAACACTTCTTCTGATTCTCCATACCAGAATAGTGTAGTAGAAAGAAGAAATTGAATATTACTAGACATGATGCAAAGCATGCTTAGTAGCTCCAAACTTTTTAAGTCATTGTAGACTAAAGCACTTAAAACAACAATATATATATTGAATCGAGTTCCAATCAAAGTTGCATCAATAACACCATTTGAGTTATAGAAAGGTTGAAAATTAGCTTGTGGCATATATGTGTTTGGAGATATTTGTATGAAGTAAGCTTATAATCCACAAGAAAAGAACTTAGACACAAAGACTATTAGTGGGTATTTCATTGGATATGCCGAAAAGTAGGGATAAAGGATACAGATTTTATTATCCATCTCATATCATGAGGTTTGTGGACTCAAAAAATGCAAAGTTTCTTGAAATAGCTTTGATTAGTGGAATTGGTCCCAAGAGATCATTCAAATGTTTCATCTCCTATATCAACTGATGAATATTGTGATACATAAGATGCCTAGAGTTGAAAAGCATGTTGAATGACCAACTATTGAAATTTCACAAGTAGTGAATCATAACGCAATAGATCTTGAGGTTTAACAAATACTAGTTGAACAACATGATCTTATTTTACAAGAAAATATTGATTCAATATTGAAAAATCTACTATAGAATGAATAGATCAGTGATTCCTAATGACTAATATGTATCTATAATTGTTTGATTATAATATTGAAGCTCAAAATGATACTGAAACATCTTTACAAGCCATGAGTTACAAGGAGTGTGACTTACAGTATTATGTCATGAAAGAGAATATGAATTCTATAGAATCTAATGGAGTCTAGGATCTTGTTGAGTAGCTCAATAGTGTAAAAGTCATTGGATGTAGGTGGGTCTTTAAGACAAAGAATGACTCATCAAGGAGCATTGAGAGATAAAACTAAATTTGTTGCTAAAGGATTGAGTTAAAAGGAGGGAATTGATTATAGAGAATCTTTTCTCTTATATTGAAAAAAATTCATTCGTGTGATTATGGCATTAGTTGCCCATTTTAATTTGAAATTATATCAAAATGATGTGAAAATAGAATTTGTAAATGGTGATTTAGAGGAGATGGTTTATATGAAACAACAACCAAAATGATTCTCCTCTAGTAATGGTGAGCATTTAGTTTGCGAAATAAATAAATTTATATGCGGACTGAAATAAGCTTCTCGACAGCAGTATCTAAAATTTCATGATATCATTTCTTCATTTAGTTTTTTAGATAATATTATGGATTAATGTATATATCAGAAGATTAGTTGGAGCATATATTTCCTTGTGTTATATGTAGATGATATTTTACTTGCAATCGATGATAAAAGATTGGTATACAAGGTGAAATAATTTCTCTCTAAGAATTTTGATGTAAAGGATATGAATGAGGCATTTTATGTTATCGGCATAAAGATCCATAGGGATAAATCTAAATTTATTTTACGTTTGTCACAAAAGACCTATATCAATAAAATTTTAGAGAGATTTCAGATGAATAATTATTTTACTAAGTATAACACCTATTGTAAAGGGTGACAAATTCAATTTAGATCAATACACAAAGAATGAACTCGAAAGAGAACAACTGAAAAACATTCAATATCCTTCAGCCATTGGAAGCTTTATGTATGCTTAAATCTGAACAAGAGCTAAAATTGCATTTGCTATGGAAATGTTGAGAAGATATCGAAGTAATTATTGACTATTAGAGGGAGGTAAAGAAAGTAATGAGATTCCTCCAATGAACTAAAACTTACATGCTTATGTATAAATGAACTACTAAATTGAAAATGATTGGATATTCAGATTTAGACTTTGTCAGATGTATTGATTCACAAAAATCATCATCTAGTTACGTATTTATGTTTGTTGATGGGGCCATATCTAGAAAGAGTGGAAAGCAAACAATATTTGATACTTCCATTATGGAGGCCAAGTTCATCTCTTATTTTGAAGCTACTTCTCATGGTGTGTAGTTAAAGAAATTTATGTTTAAGTTTAGAATTGTGGATTCTATTTCTACGCCATTAAGAATGTTTTGCGATAATTAAGTTATTGCATTTATGGCTAAAAATAATAAGAGTGGTAGTCAAAATAAACATATCAACATAGTTAGCCATAAGAGAACGAGTTAAGGAAAAAAAATGGTCATTGAACAACAATTGATGATAGTTAATCACTTAACTAAAGGCATGCATGCAAAAGTTTTTAAGGATCATGTGGTTCAAATAAGAGTTGGTTCTATAATGTAATTTGATTTTAAGTACAATTGTTGTATTATTGAAACTCTTATTCAGTTTTTATTTTTTTTTATATGTAAAATATACATTTAGTCATTTATGGCTGGTATATTCCTATTGATGTTGTGTATAATTTACAGATTATCTAACAAATGATTCTTTCTCTCTGTTAGCATTTAGTGTATAAAATCCATCTCCTATATGCAGAAGTTTAGCAAAGATAATTTTCAGAAGACATATATGAGCACTTTTTTCACATGGAAGAAGAAGGTAGACAGTCCCAAACTTCCAGTGCCCAAGACAAAGTATTTACATAAGTTTTTAAACAAAAAAAAATCACCTTGTCAAGGAGGAGAACAGTGGCGATCGAATTCAACACGAGTAACTTAGTCAAAAGGAATAAATAAAACAAAAGCCTTCATGAATTTTTCTTGCAAGGCAGCAAGTTAATATCTATTAACTGAATTAGAAATAAGAACTTACAGGGAAAAGGTAGTGACATGATGGACTAACCTTATCAAACAGTCATACTGGTATATTATATACCGGTGCATCAGTTTAGTGACCATCCAGTGGTAACATATAAAACATATATGTAGTGTCTCCTATGCATCTACGAAGACAACCAAACTAATAATAAGTCCATATATAACTGTGGAGCCATCTAAACTTTGATTACAACCATGGTCTTCCTCAAATATCTTTCTTTATCATTAGTAGCCTATTAAAAAAACGCTAAAAGAATAGATAACATAACAAACCATTCTGAGGAATAATAATACTTGGGTAAGCAACTTTTCTCTTAAAAAATTTGCAAATTATAACAGTCATGGAAATCATAAATGAATCTCATTATGAACAAGCAGAAAAATCCTGACACTGGCAAAATAGAAGTAATCAATAGTTTGAGCTTTGAAAGGAGCAAAGTTTACTAAAGTCAAAACTACCTTGGATTAGGATTCCCTTTAACTACTTTCTGCCCATACTTCCGCCATCGATATCCATCATCCAGGATATCAACTTCACTTATAGTTTGTACTACAACACGTGGTTCATGGTTCACTTTGCCAATTAAAGCAGCATCAGCATTAGCAATTTCCATTTTCCTGCTTATGGTCATAGCAATGTCAAACGAATATTTCATACAACTGGGTATCAACAACTAAAGAGGTAACCTGCGCTTGTACTCAGGATCATCATCTCCAACTATCTCATCGCAATTATTAGATTGCCCACTGCCATTTGCAGCATCAATTTCACTGATCAAGACTGGAGACATCTCAGTATCATTGTTAGGATCAATTGGTTGCACAAAGTCGCAAGGCACATTTTCTGACTTGTCTGCAAATTGTAGGCTCCAAGGTGAAGGAATAAACTATGAGTTTTGACAAAATAAGATATGATTCACTCACAAAATACCTTCAGCTCTCATCAAAGAAGAAAAGTTAGTGGAGTTTCCTTCATCTTGGTTGGACATAATAGTAGCAGTTGATGTACGGCGATTAGTTTGAGGTCTAGGATGATCATGTTTACCTTTATAAATTACTTCAGTAATTTGTCCATCATGGGAACGTTCTATCTGTTTCTTCATCTGGCAATTAGGATGGGTGCATTTGTAATAGCTCCGAGGATATTCACTACCTTTAACATGTTTCTGCCCATACTTTCTCCAGTTATAACCATCTTCTGCAGATTTTTCAAGTATAGGTTCATTGCTATCTGACTGTAACATCTCTGCACTTTGCTCTGTACATTTTGTCCGTTTTACCTCACTGAAATCTGTTTCAGCTATAGGGAAAGCTGATAATTTGGATCCTTCAACAGATGAAGTTGGAGCTGAAACCAATTCTTTTTTGGAGAGGACTCTGGCCTCACCTAGAGGTTGACTAGAAATCTGCATAGGTGGCACATGCACTCATTGGATTAAGCTAACGGCCTTCAGAATAAATGGCATTGCAAGTAACTTGTAAAACTAATTAATTATCATATTAAGTCTAAGTTCACAGTAATTAAACAAAGAAACAGAAGCAAAGGAAAAGTCTAGCATATTATGATCCAGTTGTGGATGAGAGAAATTGGTAAATTATATTTAGATGTAAGGCTGATAAGTAATGTAGATGTAATATTCATTTTCTCACTAATAAATTCACTAAAGTTGTGATTGGGAGGGCAGGGCAGTATAAGCTCGCATCCTCTTCAAACTACTTTTTTTTTCTTTTATTTTTTTAACAAAACTACTGGTAAACTAAAATTAGCTGTAATGATGATGAATAGCATTTCACTGAAATTCTCAATAATTAAAATAATTTCTCCTTCCACATTATATCTGCATTACTAATACAAAATTTTAATTGCTTCCTTAACCACCACATATTGAAATTTCAAATTTACGATTACAACAACCGTGTAGCCCTAGTATTCAGAGTCAAATGGATACAGCTCATCATTGAGCTATATGTATGAAATACTCACAATACCTCATTCAGTTTGTTTTTGTGTCTTCTTTCATTCATAACTTCAACTCTTACCACTTAACAGTGGAGTCCATGAACATTCGAAAACCATCTTAACTTTTTTATCTCATTGTGTCGTAGATAAAATTACCAGTATACTCTTTTAGGAGGCATAGGGCTGTGAGTTGTTCATCTTCTTGTGTCATGCAGATTCTTGCAGCCATGTATCCATCCAAGCAATTCCATATTTGTTTATACAAGGGTTTTTCATCCCTTTTCCATGTTTCATTTTCAGTTTTCAGCCTTGCTGATTCTGCCTATACAAAAACATTTGAAATCTGGTTCTTTCAACTAGATCTTCTGGTGACAAATTAATATCAAAACTTCATGACTAGCGGTGCAAATGAATCGAGCTGTTTGCGAGCTTTTCAAGTCAGCTGGAAAAATATTTGATTCATATTTGAAATTATCAAATTCGAACCAAACTCGAACATGTTCGATAATTTTTTCGAGCTGAATTCAAACCCATAATATTTTATTTGATTGTTCATGAGCCACTCATGAGTTGAACTCAAATTGAACTCGAACCGAACATTGATTATGTTTACACAATTTTAATTTAAATATAGTCAAATTAAGGTCTGAATAACTCAAACCAAACTTGAATTTAAATCATTTTGAACTATAGCTCGATTCTACTTGAATCAAGGTTCGAACAATACAAACCGAACTCGAGCACAAATTTTATTTCGAACCAAGCTCGAGCCAAAATTATTTGTATTTTCGAGCTTTAAATCGAATTCAAATATCACATATATTTTTCAAGCTCGAACTCAAATATCAATATTTTCATACTATTCGTCTCGATTTTGTTCATTTGCACCCCTATTCACGACTATGGTCTAGAGCTTCCATTTTGAAATGATTGGGAATTGAAAATGCCAAGTCCGTGGATTGGGGATGACTTTGGAAACAAGAGACAACACGATAATGATTTCCATGTTGCCATCCAATAAAAGCCCTCATGGATTCTACTTACTCATTAAAAGCAACATTTTGTTTATTTCTTCTAGTAACCTCATGCATTGTTCTCAAGATTCTCACAATTAGTATATTAACATTTTGTATGTGTTATTTTTTTTTACCATTGCATAGGGTAACCTAAAAAACATGGTTAATCATTCTTAGTATTATAAGTTTTCATTTATGTAAAGGAGCACATTTCAATTGGCTTTATTTCCCTCTTAATTTAACCACTCAAAGTAATCTCATGAATGAAAACTTTGTAGCCCCCGGGGCTATAGTGTAATGGTAAGAGGTGGGACGGGCTTCCTAGGCAACGAGGGTTCAAATTTCACCCAAGACACATTAGACATGGGAAGTTTCGAAAACTTGTGAAGTTGAGCCGTCCATCAGAACCCATATGTGCTTTCCGATTTATCTTGGTGGCCGGTGGGAAACTTTCATGAATCCGGGCCGATCACCTCTTTCTCATACATATGAATGAAAACTTTGTAATTTCTCTTTATTGCTGAATAATAGATCCTGTACATCTAAAACTCTTTTAGATTTATGTCCTCAAAACAAATCTTGGTGATTTTTTTTATTGTATTTATACAAATTTCATTCTACTTAGTTTAAAAACCTATAGTTTTGAAGCTTGTATTTCCAGTTCAACTACAAATTTTCCATTCAGATATGGGAGCTTAATTTTAAGAACATTAAACAGTTTCAAACTAATTTGTAAGGTTCTGATCATCCTGTGGGGAGACTAGTAGTTGCACAGTACTCTGACCAAAAAATTGTATAAAAATAAACTAGTTGGTGCAGGAAATAAGATTTATTCCCTAAACAAAGGGCAAAATTCCAGCAATCAGCATAAAATTAATAAATATGAGAAGTTGAAGCATTTACAAAGTCCTTAACAATTAAGATCAATTGCTCTGGTTCATACTAATGACTCCTCTATTTCTATCACATACATCTCTAAATAAGAGCTAATTATTTATAATAAAATTTTAGCAAATAATTATTTGACTAAAGAAAAGGAGAGCTCATTAGTATTTTTCTTTTTACTAATGACTCAAATTTTCACAGACTTACTTTTTCAACTATTAGAATTTTAAATAGCATGTGTATTCACACACATAAATGTATATGTTTATACATGCACCATGCACATATTAATCCCCAAACATAGTACCTTTGATAATTATGAAAAAAAATTGAGAATTATATCATTGATAGTCAGCATGAAATTAATAAATATGAGAAGTTGAAGCATTTACAAAGTCCTTAACAATTAAGATCAATTGCTCTGGTTCATACATCTCTAAATAAGAGATAATTATATTAAAATTTTAGCAAATGATTATTTGACTAAATAAAAGGAGAGCTCATTAGTATTTTTCTTTTTACTAATGCCTCAAATTTTCACAGACTTACTTTTTCAACTGTTACAATTTTAAATAGCATGTGCATTCACACACATAAACGTATATGTTTATACACACACCATGCACATATTAATCCCCAAACATAGTGCCTTTGATAATTATGAAAAAAAATTGAGAATTATATCATTGATAGTCAGAATTTTCATTAAGATCACACATTAATATAGATGTGTACATGATCACCAAAAGTCATCTATCTCAATGTACATATGTAGATCTAAGAGATCTATCTCACACAAAAGCAAATGGAAATTACCAAAGGCCGCAAAGAGGATAAGCCAGGGCTATAAGATGCTTTGGCATGGGGTCTAAACTCAGAATCTCCAGCATTCCCTTCATCGCCGGTACTGAGAGTCAAAATACCTACAGGAGAAGCTGGCGTGCCTGAAGTAACAGTTTTACCAACAATAGAGGGCATATTGAGCGTTCCAGTAGTTGGAGAAGGTTCAGCCTGCAGAAAGGAATGCCAAAAACAGACAACCAATTAACCTATTTTATATTATTGAACCAAAAAAAATGATTTAATAGAGAAATGCAAAAGATAGAAGTTTTATGAATCCACAAGTAGTTCGTTCCAACTTCCAACTGTGTTTTCTTTTGATAGAACCTGTGTAATTGCAACCATAAACTCTTTAATTCTGCAGGATTTCAAGATTTCCAATGAAACTACTAAAATTCATGCAATTATATTCAATTCATGAAGACAAAAGTTGCCATGCTATTATCAAACTAGTTCTTCAGACTCGATCTAAAAGCTCATATATAATAGATCTCAACAATATTTATAAAATTGAAAGGTCGCCTCAAAATTATAGCCGGCCAAAAGAAGTTTTGAGATTAAGAAAGTGACGATCACCCATACATCTGTTTTTTATGTTAGTCTAGACAAACTTTCTTCTATTCAATATAAAGCAACCAAAAAATTTCTATCCATAAAGAACCAGCCAATAAAATGTACCGAAACAATAACAGTAGAGACTCATCCTATTCCATTTGGAAACTTCTCGGTGCGCTTACCTGTATTACTGACTTCTCCAGCCAAATTCTTCTTTTTAAAAATCTTCTTCCTTCTTGAATTCATCAGAAAAGCACATCCTAAAGAGTAAAATAATTTCTAACAGGCACACACAATGCCCAAATTAGTGCTTTCCAATTGATACCTCAACTATAATTTCATGAATTGTAGACACATTCTGGCTTTTGTTCCGTATCACGAACATAAAGAGGGGGGAAAATCATATTAGGAAGTAGAAACGAGAAGCCACAAAAGATTGGTTCTAAAGCCACCAGTCTATCAGGAAGGTTCAATGTGGAGGTATTCGACAGTAAGATATTCCCAATCAAGCTCAACTGTGAACCAAGTACTTTGATATGATTGTGTGTCATACACCATCATAAAGGTGAAGAAACAGCATGTAATGGAGTGAGAATAAGAAACAATTTAGAAAAATGGATAATGTGACTCCACCAAACATTGCTTTCTACATAAAGAGGGGAAAATGACATAACAAAGGAGAAACAAGGAGCCACAAAACCTTGGTTTTAAAGCAACCACTTTATCAGGAAGACACAATGTGGAGGTAATTAGCAGTAAGAGATGGTAATCAAGCTAAACCGCAGACCAAGTACTATGACATGATTATATGTGTCATACACGGGCATAGAGGTGAAAAGACAGAATGGAATGAAGTGAGAATAAGAATAAATTTAGAATAATCGACAATGGCGATTCCACAATACGTTGCTTTCTACGTAAATTCTTTCAGAAAGGGGAAAAAAACAGCAGTCTCGCAAGTCACAAAAGATAATAACGCCTATATCTCATAAATCAACCCGAACCAGTTAATGCTGACAGTGAGTCACTGGATGGAGCCAATTTAGAAGGCAAAATATTCTCATTTCACTTATGTCGTTTCATGAGTCGAGAATTTTTCGATGATTAATCTGAATTTGTCTTTCAGGCCCTCGTTTTAAACTATTTCAAGCTCATTAACAGGCAAATGCGTCCTCTTGCCAAACAAAAGTCTCAAAATACTGATATTGGAACCTCCAATCATCTACACTAACGAAACGACACGAAATTCGGACAATAAAGCGGAAAATAGATGGAAAAGTAAAAGAGGGTGAAAGACTGTTAAGAGCGTCGCACCTTCATGTCGGTAAGGAAAACAGGGGATTCGAGCAGGGCGGAGGGACTAAATCCGGGGGGGATCGTAAGACACGGAGAACGAGCGATCGGGAGCCGAGCCGGAGGCATCGACTTGTACCTCGCTCCTATTGCTCCGGCAAGCTGAGACACTCCAGGATCCGACTTCCCCATATTCCCAGCCTTCCCCTCCCGTGTCCCGTCATCGTTGTCATGGCTGCCGGCGCCAGAGCCCTCGGCAAGAAGTTCAGCAGCCGGAGAACCGCCCTTGGCCTCTCCGCCGCAGCGATCTACCCCGACGGGCTCAGGATTACCCTCCATTTCCGGATCCGATTTGCGCGACAAGGTCGAGTGTGGAAGTAGAGAACACTCTGAGCAGCCGAGCAAGCGAGAGAACCCGAAACAAAGGGGGCGTGTCGTGAATTTTGGTGAGTCGCAAGGGCAACTTTGGTATTACGTTGCTTGTTGGAGATTGTATGTAGTACAGTGACGCAGTTGACTCGTAAGACGATAACGCCACCATCTCGACATGCCACGCTTCACAACCACCAGAGATGGTCACGAGACACACGTGATAGGTAGGTAAATGTACCCAACAAAGTTTGAATATTTACCAATGGGCGTATCACAGTTCGTGGCAGCAGCTGGATCCAATTCGGCCCAATATCTTGTTGAAAGCCCAACAAACTCGATGAGGGCAGCAGCTGGATCTATTTCGATTCATTTGTTGTCTGAATGTGAACTCGTGGTTTGTTCATGAGCTTGTCGGCTATGACAAATGTCATAAGTCCATTAGTTTACATTTTTTTCCATAATTAAATCTCCCTATCCCTAAACATAGTTCAGTAAATTGGTCATTTGGAGTCAATTCACTTTAGCTATTTCAAAAGTTTGTTAAGCTTCTTCTTGTGAAGCAATGTTATAATTTATTTCTACTATCATTTTCTTAAATGATGATTTCATTATTATTTATCGTACCAATTCCCAAAACATCCATATCTATTGAGAGCCTCGTCAAATAATACGTTAATTTATCTACTATTAGCAGACAAAATAATTTCTCACTTCTAAATTCCAAATGATTCGATCTCAACGTCTTGAATCGTGATTGAGTTCGCAAGTGGCAACTACCTTCCACTGTCCAGCTCGAATTTGGCATGTAGAGATGCGTTCATTGACAGCAACTAGCTACGCGAAATTAAAGATAAAGGTTGTCATCCAAAAACAATATAATCATGATAGAGCTCCTGTGCACTCCGATGATCTGCTCTGAAATATGCAAGCTAACCGCTTTGCTCCTCTTGTACCCCATTACGTCCTTCAGCCGAACGGATCAGTGCCGAAAGTATTCTCTCTAACTACACGACCGTAACTCTCCTTATAGGTTCAAATTCGACAGAGCTTCTGATCTCACACACCTGAGCGAGTCTCTTATCTGCAATAATCTGACAAAGCTTTTGATCCCGCGCACTCGAGTGAATCTCTTGCTTGTAAGAATCTGACAGATCTTTTGATTTTCCTATTTGCAAATCAATAACGGTCAGCAGAGATTAACATAGCCTACATGACTTCCTCCAACGGTCAAGTCAGCATCCTGTTGAAAAAAAAAAGATCAAATAGTACATTGAAAGAAAAATTGTTGCCTCTTCAAAGGAAAGGAAGAGAGCTTAAAAGAAGAAGAGTTGAATGGATCAATTTAGTAAAAAGGAAGCACTTCAAGCACAGAGTTGAGAAAAAGGATGTCTTCTTCTAAAGAAAGATTTGTAACAAGAAAAAGAATAGTAGTTGACTGGATCAACTCTCTTGACTTAGAATCAGTTATAGTGGATTACAATTACTTTCTCCCTGTGCACAAGTTTCCCTTTATATATTTGTGAGATAAGCATCCACGTGGATTGTCATAGGCGCCAGTTGACAATGGCAAGTGTGGACAAAGGTGGAGGGATGTCGCTGTCTTCTGTCAGGAGTCTAGGTAAGGGTCTAAGGTTGACTTTTTCCCATATATGATATTGTGTGTGCCTAATCCGCTGATATCAACTCCTTTCTACTTGCACATGGGACCTTGTACACTCGATCGGCTGATATTAATTTCCTTTTGAACAACTTCTGTTGCGTCCACTGAAGACAACGTCACTTTTGTCAAACTCATTAGAGAAAATGATTAGATTTAATAGGCGGAGGTCAAGTCCAAATTAAAGAGATAATTGTTGAGCAAGCATGTTATCGTATTCTGAACCAACTTACTAAGGATGTTCTAGGATGGAAATGCTCTTGCAAAATCAGTTAGTCATGAAAAGATAGAGTAATAGACTTGATTGGTCTTCCCAAGGAGATATCCGAGCTATTATTTTCCCGAATGAGAAAATACTCAAGTGGATCAACCATAACTTGTTTACCTGAACAGGTTGGCCGTGATATCTTTCCAAGAATGTTTTTAATGGGATGTTCTCAAATTGTAATATCTTTTCCATGATATTCTCATACGGAAATATTCCCCAACTACAACACCTTCCTAGAGATTCTGTCTTTTGATTTATCCTTCTGCCTGGTGGTGTCTTTGATTGGCATGCCTATATCCATCCAAATATATATACTTAGACGGGGATTCAGAGATACATCAATCATCCCTCTCCCTTTACTCATCCAAGTACACAGAAAAAAAATATATAATTAGTTTTCTCTTTCTCTCTTTCTTTCAGTTCCCTTTCCCTCCGGGCCTCTCCTCTACAATACCCAGAGCCTAAAATCATGGGCATGGACCTAAATGGCCCCACCCGACATCCCCCGCGCCGTCTCTCTATCTCTCGTGAGCTAAATCCATAATTAATTCGGACCCGAAGCATCTGTCTTTTTCACGCGCTTCCTGTGCAAGCATCCAATGTTTACCCATGTCAACGTCCACCACGTTTATTTTCCATCTAGCTCCATATCTAAATATATTATATATATACGTGGTCTCCTTGGTCGGTTATTATCGACTTCACTAAACCTTCAATATTGAACGATTGGAATGTATATTTGTATGTATGTTCAATAATACGCTATAATGGAGCCAGCGATCAGGCGTAAATAAAGGTGCTAGTAAAAGAGGAGCATGTCACGTTACCTGCGTGCTCTCTTTCACGCTTAGGCAAAGAGAGGGGGGCCGTGTCCCCACCCACTCTGCTTTCGGCGAACACGAGCAAAAAGAATCCAAGAAACAAGCTTAATTAACTTCGATGGACAGCCGCCGGTTGCAGGAGCCAGGAGGTCGAAGGCCGTCGCGATGAAGCGGTGACGGGGGACACCGCCGTCACCGATCGAAGCGGGAGATGCTTCTCTAATGGAGGATGATTTTGATATGGAATATAAATAATAATATAATTGAAATACCATTTTAATAAAAAAAAAAAAGAGCTCCTAGCATTCTTTTTTTGGTATTTACTATTTGAGAAAATTCGAGTGTAATTAATTTGTGTATTGAAAAATAGCATTTAGAATATAATAGTAAATAAGTCATTCGGATAATTTTTTTACGATGTGTGTGAGTTTAATTAATATATCAGCATTATTGAAAGAGCTTTAGTTTTACCATGCACTCTCCTCTCAGCACAAAAACATTCAACGGCCTCTGTTCCCACGGATGTATAGTTGTATTAGGTATCTAATTATCATGTAAATTAATTATAAAGATGATCAATTTAATCTTATTAAAATTTTTATCAACTATCAAAATAAATCAGAAAGCCTTTACAATGGAATTCATCAATCCAACATTTTTAAATCAATTATCCATTAAACTAATTAAATTGAGACTCGATTTTTAAATACTCCCGGGGGCTACCAAAGTTGTTGAGTATAATAATTAACTCAAGGGTCTCTGACTCATTAATATCTCTTAAGTATGATGATGCCTCGATTAGATATTAAAATTGTTATTGGTCATGTGCCCTGCCGTCCGTGCCTATAGGGTCCATCTAACCCTATAGATGCATGTAACAACTCTAATCATATGCTACATATAATAAGTCTACTAAGGAATTGTTTATATATTAGGTTATGTTTTGTGTATGTATATATGATATGTTACATCTAGTACAATTATGTAATAGAAACCTTAAGCTAGCATGTATATCGCAACAGAAATATAATGAAAATATATGTAAACATGCATTAGTTTAATTAAATACATTGACATAAATATTAGATATGATAATAAATCCAACATCTACATATGGCACACAATAAGCAAAAGAGATTTAAAAACAAAACAAAAATTTTAATGAGGCTTAATTTACCTATAATCTCATTATTTATGTTTTCTATAAATCTTACCTTCTCTATTATTTTAACCTATAAATAAAATTTTAACAAAGTACAAGCTTAGTTAGTTCCTTGTCAGTGAAAGAAGAAGGATGTGATAAAAAAATCTCACCACAGTGTATAATAAGTTTTACGTCGCTTTCACATTTCAGTAAAAAGATAGAATCTGTCATATAGCAGTCTCACATGGTTGACTCTACGATTATCTATGAGAAGATAAATCGAGAAGATATAACTCAACTATACTAATTTCACATTGATTTCATATGGAAAAGGATAAAGTGGGTAAGAATTTAACATTTTTCTTTTGATAATTTTGATATGAAAAGAGTTTTTCATCGATCAAAGTAAATAAAAATATATAAATATAAGATAAATTCGAAAGCACACGTAACTTCTTATTCAAAGGTCAATATTTAAAATTTTCATCCTATTAGTACAATTCAAAAATTAATTTTAGGACAATAGAATAATGCTTATTCTACATATTATCCCATTATAATCGAATTAATTTGGTTCCGATTCATTGAATCATCCGTTCATTTAATCCCACATGTTTAATATCAAATTAAATCCTAAATCGCACCACACAACACAATTCATTCCAAGATTAGTTGATTACAATTACAAAAGTCATGTACGATTGTAGTAATTTTATCAATATTTTTCCTTTTTTTT
>JBBMKF010442745.1:0-13488 GCA_037834155.1 Curcuma caesia
CGTATGCGTAATTGGAGAGGATTTGATGTCAAGAACGCTTTTTATTTGTAAGATTGTGGCAATGTTTCAGGTTTTTTTTTTCTTTGCACAATACTGGTACGACTTATCTTCTTTTTGAGAAAACTTAATGGTATGATAGGCGAAGAAGGAAGTTGCCTTAGTTCAAGAATTTTGTACTCCTAATGAGGAAATTTCAATATCACGAGAAGGGCTATCTGTGTTTTCTGAATCGCTAGTTTGTTCCATGGAGATTGATGGCGTCTTACAATCAGTTTCAGTGTACTGCTTGCTGGTTCTTTTATTGATATATGGCATCGCTCAAACTAAGGTAATTCTTAAATTATGCAGGAAGTTCAGATGATGTTCCGTCAACGGTCTGTAAGGTGATCCGTTTAGACAAACATGAAGTTAAAAAAAGGGAAATGTTTAGCTCCTGTAGGTAGGAAATCTCATATTCATCTCCCAAAGAGAGGTATGGGAAGGCCTTTGTGTCTGATGTGCACCGTGAGAAGATAGAATATCTAAGAACTCAATCTGATCATACTTGTTTGTTCGCCTATTCCGTTTGTGACCTTAATTTCATCTTTAGTATATTATGAAGATCTGTTCTGCGTGAGCTCAACTCCAAGTTCTTCATTAATTATTTGTCTAGATTGTCAACAAGATAGGTAGAACTGAGCAGATGGATGCCATCTAACACAAGGAAGATACCTTAGGGTGATCATCAGAGTGGGACTGCGGAACTCTAGCAGGACATTCAATGCCTAAATCATTTTTCTGGGTATCTGCTGATCTCGTTTCTCAAGTAAAATATTTATTAGAAAACTTCTGGATGATGACTGCTCTTCCCTCAGCTGAGACACTGATGAATAGTGATTGGCTGTTGAACAAGGTCATCAGTGCAAGCCGAACTGTTTTCACTGGTACCTTGTTGATTGAGACCTACAGGTAGGGGCACTGTCATTTCACCAAAATATGGCAACTTTCCCTTTTTGGTGTAAATACAGCTTTGACTTCATGAAATTCTCTTCACCTAGGCCTCAAGCTAAGATGACTTATTATCAATGTTACACAACATGACCCCTGGTTGCACTCATTTCTTTACTAGAATTCTGTTTGTGTATTCCTCTCGTAGTTACTTTTTAGCACCAGATATTCCATTGGCCACAATTACATCCATTTTTTTAACACTTAGTATGCCATAATGGAATCTCTCTTACCTTTCAGGACTCTCAATTGGTGGATTCGCTATCGAAAGGATGGACAGATGAAAAACATACACTATTTCTTAATTCCATTGAATCCTCTTTTGTGAACGAGCTACACAATGGGGAATACAACTCAAAGGCATTTCTTGGTTGGATATCAAGAACTAACATGCATAAAGGTTCTCGTAGACCATATGAAACTGATCTGAAACCTGATCAGGTTGTAAAAGATTTCATTTGCATTCAACCCCATTTCCTTTTTCTGGTTTTACTTTTTTATGCCTTTCATCCTTTTGATAAAGCATTACGTTTTGACTCTGCAGTTCAAGGTAATGCGTAAGGGTTGTTGGGAGAACCTTGTCTATGATAGGGACAAGAAGAATGCACAGATTGAAGTTGATTCTTTACCTTTATCTGCAAATCCTTGGATTAAACATTTTAGATCACCTTGGATTATGTCAGAGAAGAATCTCAAATCATCTGATAGGATTGACGATTCCGAGTTCATTCGACCTTCACTCCATGTAGCAAGTGAGGGGCATTATGGAGAAGGAACAAGCATAAAGCAAAATTATTGTCAAAATCTTGATGGTAACAGTGCAGGTACTTTAAACTAATTTCATGTTGACCTAACTATCCTTGCCTTTTCTTAGCTTGGTCTTGAAGTTTATTTCTTTCCGAGTTATTGTGCCACTCCATGCCTTTGATTAGTTTGGTCTTGAAGTTTATTTTGAAGTTGTTCCATTACAGAGATCTATCAGCTTTCTCTCTCTCCATTTTTGTTATTTTGCTTTAATTGACAACTAGTTTTATACTTGTTTTGAGCTAATTATCCTGATGTTATAATTTAGAATGATTTAATCACCACATGCATCCATAAAATTTTTCAGAAGGTATGTATATTTGTATGGTTCAAAATCAAACTTAAATTATCAATAATGATACAAGGTTATTATTGATATTTATACATTCTATATAAATTGTTTCGTAGAGTAATTATGTTTTACCAGTCGTTTGTTTTTAAAAGAAATGAACAAAAACAAACAGGTGTAAAGAAATGAACAAAAACAAGCAGGAAGACCACGATCAATATATTAGAGCTTATTAGTACACAAAAAAAAAGGAAAAATTGCTCCATGAAACACAACCTAGAAAAAATGTATAATTATTCAAACCAATTCACAGCCACATCACTCAACCAAACTACATCCTTTATATACCAAACCACCTAATTTTCCCCTCAAGTACTTATTGTTTCCTGCCATGCCCAAGGTCGCCTTAAAAATAACTGAAAACACTTCTACACCTGCTACACACCCTACATTTACAGGAGGCAGTTGTGTGGGGTTTGAGTGGAGTACTACAGTTGTCATTGAAGGTAGAATCCTTCCTCACTCTCTGCAATATGTAAAATCAAGCTTGCATCACCATTGAGGAAGGGCAACAGAACATTTTGGAATTGCAGATGACCTTTCTTCAAACAATAACAAACTCCAGGTCCCTCGGAAAACATGTGAACAACCCGTAGCTAGTACTTGCTAAGCATGTTCCTCATATAAACAACTGGAATATAAATGATTGAACTACCTGAGGAACCGTTGAAGGACTCCACATGTGTATCAATCTGACAAAGACCTTTTCGTCCTGGGGATATTAACTTTATATGGTGTTCCGGCTAGATACCGCAGATGGTCAAGCCACCAGTCAACGAACCATCCGACGTAGGTTATCTTTGGGTTGAGTGCAGGGGCGGATGTTGATCCGAACCTGAAGCACACTCCAAATAAGAGGTTAGACTGGTGTCGGGGAGTTCCGGCAGATCACTCCGACGCTCAAGTTAGGGTTCCGGTGAAGGTTGTGTAAAACGAGAGAGAAAGTAGTATTAGCAGAGTTTCAGGACTTGAATCTCGAACATGGTGATGGTCTGGTCCTTTTATAACCTATACTGGGCACCTTCACGCAGGGTAGGGTGACATCCCTATAGCCGCCTGTAGAAGGGGGAAACCTCCTCCGATAATCATTCTCTTTTGACCTCATGTGCAGAAAGAGGGATACTGGGGGGAACCAGGTCTGACAACTTTGCATTCCCTTTGGCTTCATGCGCAGAAGAAGGGGTATCGGAGGGAATCGAGTCTAACAGTCCGGTATTCATTTTGGCCTTACGCGCAGAAGAAAGGGTATCGAAGAGGACCGAGTCTGCAACTGCCGCAGGTACATTCTCCTACTGGTACATTCCTGCACAGGTGCTTGTCTATAAAAATAATCATCTTCTCCTATAGTTGATTGCGTAATGTGTCGGTACACCGAAGGCCTGAGATGGGGACCCATGTGAGGTGGAGTGGTCGAGAAGAGACGCTTGAGATGACTGAGCCAAGACATCTGAAGTAGCCAAGACGAGGTTGACCGAGATAGGACGACCAGTGTGGCCGAGACGAGGCTGGCTGAGACGGGACGATCGATGTGGCCGAGACGAGACTGGCTGAGATGAGACGACTAGTATGGCCGA
The DNA here is from genome assembly GCA_037834155.1 of Curcuma caesia. Taxonomy (NCBI): domain Eukaryota; kingdom Viridiplantae; phylum Streptophyta; class Magnoliopsida; order Zingiberales; family Zingiberaceae; genus Curcuma; species Curcuma caesia. The sequence continues at coordinate 3,715 of JBBMKF010442745.1, forward strand.
GACGAGGCTAGCCAAGACAGGACGACCGGTGTGGCCAAGACGAGATGAGGCTGGTCGAGACTAGGCTGGCTGAGACGAAGTAGCCCAGATGAAGTAGCCGAGACGGAACGGCTAGTGTAGCCGAGATAAGGCCAGTCGAGACGGGACTGGCTGAGACATCTAAGGTGGTCTTGGAGGCCCAATTGAGTGGGTCAAGACCGAGCCCACGCGACTCCCCCGGTACGGCCTGAGCCTGAGGCGTTGGCTAACTCAGTCTAGCGGATTAAGGTTCGTGTTGACTTGTCCTGACACCTCGGCCTGGACCTTGACCATCATTGGACTCTTGACCTTCGTCCGATAAGAACCACATTATCTACATCACCCGTATCATATGACATAAGCGATCACTGGACCAACCTAATGATTTGACTGTGCGCGCTCACAACCGTTGACTCCTCCCATTTCTTGTGGAAGTAAAATGGAGAAATGTTTTGTTTTACATTGCCAATTCACAATTGCTCTTCTTTCTACCCAACCTTGTGTTGCTTTTACGATTCAGTCATTTTACATTTTCTTCAATAAAACTCATCCAGTTTACATTCTACTTTAATCAGTCCAGAACTTGTCTTTACCTGACTATGAAATGCGTATCTATTTGAGGCCTCTAACTTGAAAGACTGAATTGCAGAAGTGTCGGATCAAAATTTTTTGGATGATATGCTTATATCTAGGAAAAAGTCGAGTATCATAGGTAGGAAACGCCAGCTGAGGGCTGCAGTGGTTCATGATTCAATCAACGATCAAGTATGTGTTGGACACCCTATTTCTCATTCATGCATCCAAATTGAAATAAACATGTCCTCAAGTTTTCCGACTTTCAGCTGATATCTTCAATTTTGTCACCTTTTCAGCTAATTCCGTCTTGGAAACCATCTCTCATGCCAACTTCTGATGGAAATCATACTCATCCGCGTGCAACAAATTCAGAATCTAGCAGCCGAGCATCAGAAGTTATTCCAAGCACATTGCTTTCCGACACTAAAGAAGCGCTAAGTGATGATGAGGAAGTGAACAGTTGAATTTTCAGAAAGCTAACTGAAGCTTGTGGTTTACATAATAAATCTTACTTCCTGGTTTTCAGATAGTTTCATGCAACTGTAAGAGGTGTTGAATCAAAGCAATACTGACCGTTCTTAACCTTCCAATTTGTAAGCTTCTGTTTCATCACGGAGTAAGATGTCCATGTTTCAATTCCTAAACCCTAAGTCTCCTTTTACAAATTTGAGGGGACGATCTTAAACTTTTTAGCCAATTTTAAACTTATTTTATTGGTCTCATGAGAAAAAAAACTGACACTATTGGAGTTATCATGTGTGCATTTACTTCTATAAATCCCACTAGCTAATTCTTTGGTCCAACTAAATTAGAACAACACTTTATCACTTGAAGACATCAATTTTTTAGTTACTTGAAATATTAGTTTAAGATAGTTTACTCGTAAAATAGTCACCCATGGTCTTTTTCAACCGATTAATTACAAAAAAACATTTTCCAATAATTTTCTTTTAAAAACAAGAAGCAGAGCATATGTAGAAGGGAATGGCTATCCAATCATGTTTTATGGATAATCTAATGCAAAATATTTCATGTTTATATCAACTGAATATGTAAAAGAGGGTAAACTATTTTCCAATCAAGTTCCAATTCATTAAAAGCCACAATAATTCTAAAAAAAGTTTTTTTTAAATTTTGGGGGAGATACCTTAAAATCAACTTACTCTGCTTTTGCTAATAAAAAAAATAGAATTTTATTATTAATTTACGCAAAGTAACAGACTTAATTAATTATTATTATTTTAAACATTTTCTGTTATATACTATAAGGTCCACACAAAAAATATGTGGAACAAAATTATGGAGCCGGCTTTATAGAGAATCATGAAGCTTTCATCAATGACCACGCGTCCTCTCGGTTATGGATTTTATACGTTAGTATATCACCATCACGATTTAAAGATAAAAAAAAAGACAATATGAAATTGATATTCTCTTATTATCCTTTATAAAAAGTATTATTGTTCCAAATAAAACTTTTTGCTTTTATATTTGAATCTCCACCAAATACATCTTAGTTAACCAATAATTAAAAGGATAAAGTGGATTAAGTAGAACATATTAAAATAAGATAGATAGGTCAAGAAGGCTAAATAAGTTAATAGACTAGGTGAATTGAATAGGATAGACAAGAAATAGATTAAGATAAATGAACCATGAAAGTGTAGAGAAACATCCTAAACGAAATGTTATTAAAAATTTAATTAAGTCAATTATCAAAATTTAGAGCTAAATTAAGAATTACTTTAAAGCTCAGAAAAAAAAGAAGACCAGTTTACAGTTGAAAATGCCAACTAAGCTTTACGGTCGACTAAATGATTTGTTACATTACTTTTTGCAATCCACTGTAATCGAAATAAGCCGGATTGAGACCGGTTCACTTCCGGTCCAATTCATTATTCCGCTGCATGAAGCACGTCTGGTCCACACTACCCTCCCCTACAAATACTAATTATTATCCTTTTTTTCTTATCATAATTATTCTTCACACTCATTCCTCTCTCTTTGTTTAGAATATTTGTTTCACTTTTGATTTTTTTTTCCCCCTCGATTTATTCGAATTGGTATTTTACATAATAAAAATGCATAATTTAGTCAAATAATACTTGTGAAAATTTAGATAATTTTAAAATACTTGTTTTAGGAATAGGCTGTTATTGTGAGGATGTCTGTGAAATCCATAAATGCTCATTTATGTCTATTTAGAAATTATAAATTAAATAAAATAAACTTAAATAGTCATATATTTTAGCTTATAACTTGTAAATAATTTACATGTAAAAATACAACACATTTTATAACGACGCATTCTATAGATTTATCTTTATAAACATATAATATTTATTATTGAGCTAGACAAAAAGCGTATTATTTTTAATAAATAAGTTTAAATAAGCGACTGAGGCTCGGCGCTTGCTTACAGTCTTTTTGATTTTTTTTAAAAGAAAATTCAGAAAGGCCTGGTGTCCGCGGGTGCGGAAGTGGGTGGCGAGGTGGCGGCGTGTCGTCAACCACTCGCGCAAAAAAGATCAAATCAGCCTTGTTCTTCGCACCAATGTAGATTTAGCCTCAATACCACCTTTTTATTGATTGGGCAAATAGTGATCTGGCCAATCGAAAGGAAGGTAATATTTCGAGTTAGAAATGTGACGTGACAAAAGATTACGAAAAACAAAATTAAAAATAATAAAGCGAGGATGACTCGATGCGTTATTAACGTACACAAGAAATAATTTAGAAAGAAAAAGAAGAAAGAAGAAAAATTGGACAACGATGGCGAGCAGAAGAAGGGGAAGCAAGAGCTCGGAAGAGAGCGTGTTATCCGGAGATATGGATTGGGAATTGTGAAGGGATCCTCTCCTGTTACTCATCGGCTCGAACTCCTCGCAGGCTCGTCTCCTTCGATCCCTTCCCTTTTCTCGCTTTCACCAATTTCTCGCCTTTTGTCCTTTCGGCGTCGGAAAAAGCCGTTCATGCAACAGTTTGTTGCCAAAAGTGAACTGAGTGAGTCTTACTTTCTTGTTTTTAGCAGTACTTTCTGATTCTTGATAAGAAAATTGGGGTTTCGCTACTGAATCCTGGAAGAAAGGTGTAAATTTGAGGCGTTGAAGCTTAAGCTTGAGTTGTGTTTTTTGCTCAAGAAATTTTAGGAGATTGATGAACCCAAGTGAGCAATTAGCTTCTACTATGTGCCTCTTGTTTAGATATTCAACTATTTAAGGTTACCTGTTTAGGATCGAACTTTTTTTTCTCAATTTCATTCTTGCGACAGTATGAGGATTTCCTTGGTTCCTCCACCGCCCCCCTCCCCTTTTGTTTTTTTGGTTGATTGTCTAGTCTTTCTTTCGAACTGTATTTTGGGGTTGAAGACTGATTTTACGTATCTTAAAGCATAATCACTTGGCCCTTTTTGTCTGTATTATGCAGTGATTATTCACACTGACAAAACACAAGATTAGAACATAATTTGAATTGATAATAGTACCTAGTGAGTTCTTAGTGTTGTCGTGCTTAATCTTTGCCAGTTTTCTTGTCTGCCGACTGGAGCTGATCCACAGAAAAAACACTAATATAAGATAGGGCATGGCTTGCAGTCATCAGTTACCAGTTTTTTTAGTCAGTCAAATGGTTCGTTAGACATTCTGCTTAAAACATTTTATTTCCTGTAAGTCTTTCTCAATCAATTCATATATAGTTAAAATTACATAAACGATCCAAAGTAGCATCACTAGAAGGTGTCAACTTAGCTGTTCATATACTTGGAATTTCTTGCCAACTTTTTGTGTTTAAATTCAGCCTCCGATTGGGTGAGTTTTAACCCTTCCTTTCCCTTCAGAATGAAAAAAAAAAAATTCTGTAGCAACATCTCCTGCATTTTCTGAATCACCTTTTGCAATCCAAGTAGATGATACCATGTTATTTTGACATCATCACTAGTGCCTGCCTCTCCTAACACATCTTCAAGGACATTTTTGTCAGTGATGCATACACTTCATCACTAGTACCTGACCTATGCATCGCATGACATTTCAAGAGCACTCTACTGGAAGTGTTTCAGAATTTATTATTCAAAAGCAAAGGAGGAATATATAAATTATTTGAAATGGCAAATATCTAAGTCTGCTACTTGATAGCAATCCCTGAAATTGTGTTATTGGTAAAGAGTAATTCAAGCACTGGTTACTCCCACAAGAAATGAATCATCGAACATTTGTAATCTATGAGACTGTTATGGTAAGATTACATCTATGAACTTGTATGGCTTAGACCTAAAAGTATGATGAACATCCTGGCTCTATTATTGAGTTATGATGTTTTGAGAAAAGAAAAAAAAATAGTTATGATATAAGTGGTGACTTAACCTTCAAGTCCCATGTTGGTTTTTCTTACCAGTTCAGATCTGAAATATTTCAAGGGTAATTCCTGTTGTAATCTCGAAAGTAGTCAATTTGAACTAAGCACTAATTTTGATAAACTTATGTAATGATATATTTCAATATTTCTTTTTATAAAAGATATCCTATGAGATATTTACAATGCTAGCTACAATTTGAAATATGATATTAGTCAATTAGGAAAAAAGGGAATCATGATATGGTTGGTTTTGCTTGAGGGCATGTTCCATGCATGTGTGTAAAACCAGATTAAGGATAATGGAAACATGATTGATGTTGAGTTTCCATTTAAAAGGTATTGATATTTGATGGTAAATCATGAAGCTGCAATGCATGTGAATATCAGATCCTACTTTCCTCAACCTCTATGTGGAATATCAACAAAAAACCAATAACCGAGTGACAGAAAAATGATTCTTTTTTCAGAGTATGACGAAATCCTAAATTAATAGTGGAACAGATATTACATAAGCATGAGCCAGATTTTTCCATTGTGATTGATTTAAGAGATTACTATTATGTGAGTAATAGCTAACAAAATATTTTTGTGGGTAGGAGTATTTTGAGTTAAATTTTCCACCATGTGCTAGCTGTAGACTAGTTATAAATACATCCAAGACTTTCAAAATATTGGGGCAGAACAGTGATATTTGGAACTAACGTCAACTTAGCTTTAAATTTTCCACCATGTGTTTGACATGTTAAATTCTTAATCTGGTAACAACTTTTCACTTTTTCAGTAACAACTTATGCAGGAATTTTTCTGAAATCTAGTTGGTTAGTAGCTATTTATTTGCTTAGAAAATTAAAATGAAAAGGCTGGAGTATGTGAAAGTTCAATTTCTGAACTAATGTCAAAGTTTTCTGTACTTTTCTACACCCACTGATGTTCTTTTGCTTCTTGGAACATTTTAAGACTCAGTCTTTTCCACATGAAATACAGAAGTAACTTTAAAGGTATCCCACTTGTAAGCAATGGAAGAAGCAAAAGACAAGGAAGCAAATTTCTCTGGAGAATTTCCTGTGACCATGGATAATCCATCAGAATCTCTCTCGAGTGAAGGACCTGTAAAAGTGAATGATGCAAATTTCTCTAGAGAATCTCCTCTCACAATGGACAATCCATCAGAAGCTCTCCCTAATATTGGACCTCCAAATATCTCACATCATGAAGAAAATGTGGTCATAGATCACTATCAGGGAGCAACAACTAATGAGCAGCAGGAATCTGTCATCGAGAAGCCTGAGCTATTTTCTGATGTCACATTATTAGGGCAAGATACAGTTACAGATGAGATAGATGGTAGAAATCATCAGAATGGATTGAATTTGAAGGATTCTGCAAATCAGGTTGAAGAAAATGGGTCCATGAGTATTCAAAACCAACTTCGAGAAGGTGCATCTGTTGAACTAGTTGATGCTCAGATAATACCTGATTTGATGGCCTCCAATAGCAGTCAAGAGATTGAAGTGAACTTGGTTTTGTTGCCCAACAAGCTCAGTGTCCCTAACAATGATGGTAGAATTCAAAAGAAGGCAGCAACTGAATTAGCTTCATCTGCCAAACCTGTAAAAAAGGTCATTGTAAACTCAAACAGAGGCATTGTCGACACTGCTGCACCTTTTGAATCTGTCAAGGAGGCAGTCACCAAGTTTGGAGGAATTGTTGATTGGAAAGCGCACAAGAAAAATACTTTGGAGGTAATAACCATTCCCTTGGATAATTAGTATCTTTCTCATAAAAGATCCTAACAAAATCATTGTTTGTTTGTATTTATCTTCATCTTTCTCTTTTTTTTTCATAAAAAAAGTTATGCACTAGACTCATATACTTTCCATATTCTGTTAGAACTTTCCGTTTTATACCTAGGCAGATGCACTGATTCCAGCATGTTTTGCATGCAAAATTGCTGGTCACACCTTTTGCAGCTTTCGTGCACTATCTTCCCTGACCTTTTAATTTCAAAGAAGAATATTCATCTGTTAGATTAGTTACCCCAATTGACTCTGTATTGATTTCAAATAAACAATTGAATGGAAATTATCCAAAAGGCTTAAGATTTGAATTGCTATATTCAGAAACGTAAGCTAGTCCAGTTGGAACTTGAGAGGATCCAAGCAGAAGTTCCTGAAAGCAGAAAACAATCTGAAGCGGCAGAGGAGAGTAAAGTACAGGTGCTTGAAGAGCTGGATAGAACCAATAGGATTGTAGAAGAGCTAAAGCTAAACCTTGAGAAAGCCCAGACTGAAGAAGCACAGGCAAAGCAGGATTTGGAGTTGGCTCAACTGAGGGTCAAAGAAATGGAGCAAGGAATTGCAAATGAATCTAGTGTTGCTGCTAAAGCACAACGCGAGGTTGCTAAAACAAGGCATGAAGCAGCAGTTGCAGAATTGAAGACAGTAAACACTGAGCTGGAATCTCTACGAGGAGAGTACATCTCCTTGGTTAATGAAAGAGATGTGGCACTAAAAAATGCTAAAAATGCTACTTATACAATAAAGGAGATTGAGAAGACAGCTGAGGAACTGACACTTGAACTCATCACATCAAAGGAATCACTAGAGTTGGCCCATGCTGCACATCTCGAAGCAGAAGAACATAGGATTGGTGCATCCCTGGCAAGAGAGCAAGATTGTCTTGCATGGGAAAAGGAACTAAAGGACGCTGAGGAAGAGGTGAAGCAACTTAACCATCAACTTTCGTTGACAAAAGATCTGAAATCTAAACTAGAGACTGCATCTTCTTTATTGTTCAATCTCAAAGCTGAACTATCATCGTATATGGAATCAAAGTTAAATCAAGAATCTGAGACCACTGAAAACAAACTGCCAGATGATTTAGAAGAGACGAAGAAAACACAGGACTCCATTCAATTATTAGCTTCAACTAAAAAAGAAATTGAGGAAGTAAAAGCTAGTATTGTGAAAGCCAAAGATGAGGTTGCTTGTCTGAGGGTTGCAGCTTCATCCCTAAAATCTGAGCTAGACAAAGAAAGGGCATCCCTTGTCAACTTGCAACAGAGAGAAGCAATGGCATCTATAGCAGTTTCTTCTCTTGAATCGGAGCTTGATAGGACCAAACAAGATCTGGAAGTTGTTCGATTGAAGGAAAAGGCAGCCAGAGAAAAGATGGTAGAGCTGCCCAAATTGTTGCAACAGGCAGCTCAAGAAGCTGATGAAGCCAAGACTGCTGCTCAGATGGCACGAGAGGAACTAAGGAAATCCAAAGAAGAAGCAGATCAAGCAAAAGCTAGCGCAAGCACAATAGACATCAGATTACATGCAGCTTTGAAGGAAATAGAGGCAGCAAAAGCATCAGAGAGGTTGGCACTTGCGGCAATTAAAGCACTGCAAGAGAGTGAGCAAGCTGCAAGCATCTGTGCTGATGATTCTCCTCACAGTGTGACTCTTCCATTGGATGAGTACTTCAATCTCAGCAAGAGAGCTCATGAAGCTGAAGAGCTTGCCCATGAAAGAATAACAGCTGCAATTGCACAGATTGAGGTGGCTAAACAGTCTGAGCAAAGGAGCTTAGAGAGACTAAATGAAGCATTAAGAGAGATGGAGTTACAGAAAGAAACATTTAGTGTTGCGACAGAGCAGGCTGAGAAGGCCAAGGAAGGAAAGTTGGGTGCTGAACAAGAACTGAGGAAATGGAGAGCTGAGCATGAACGGCGAAGGAGAGCTAGTAATGATGCTAAGGGTGGAGTAAATCCTCAAAGGATCACGCCTAAGACTCTCGATCAGCCCAGTGGATTACAAAGCTTTACCAAGAGCGAAAAAGGTGTTGGATTCAATTCTATGGCTGATTCCAAGCAATACATATCAGAAGATGGTTCAGACAATGGCGTATCTGAAGTGAAGACAAGGAAAAAGAAGAAATTATTTGTACCAACAATAGGTTCAATCTTAGGCCAGAAAAAGTCTCAACCAATTAAGTAGGTAATAATGTTGAATATACAATCGCCAGTGATCAGGTTGCTGCTCTATATTACTATACGTATAATAAGCTGATATGTCTCTTTTCAAAATGGTGCAAGATTGTAATGCCTTTAGTTAGACGATTTGACAAATATGTTTATATGAGAAAGTTTGTGTGATTTACAGTGTGAAAGTCAAGCAATTTGGACTTACTGCTTACATTACTATGCCTTCGCATTGTCATTCTGACTATAGAATATATGCTTGAATGCACTCCATACTGCGGCATTGCTGTTTAGGCATAATTTTCCAGACATTTTGCTCCCCTAGTTATACTGAGTGAGAATGTAGATGAGTGGATATATAGGAATTCAAAACTGCTGATTATTCATGTTATCATCTGTCTTATGTTCTTTAAGTAGCATTCACATTCAAATCAAATGACTATAAAATTACATCAATACTCCCATTGAATAGTAATTAACAACAATAATACATCAATTGGACAATGGGATGATTGTTATGTAGTCTACATTAATTGGGTACGGCATAAATGAATAAAAAATACCCTACATAAAAAATAAATGATATTTAAAGTTAATACTTATCCAACAAAATACAATTAATAACATAACAGAGATAATTTAAATTTTTATAGGCAAGTAAAATTTATAACAATTAGAAAAAAATACAAAATGTGAAGAGTATATCATAAATTTAAACCATGCATTTTAGCTTCAATCAAAAGTGGATAAGTTCAATTAACTTTTGATTTCTTATAGCCTCTCATACTGCAAAATTTTATATTAATGGAGCATTATAGAAACTGTAAATGTTAAAGATTGTATGTATTTTTTAAAAAATA
>JBBMKF010442753.1:0-13487 GCA_037834155.1 Curcuma caesia
CAGCAATTCCGTCCTATCCTCCAATGTTAAGAGCACAGATCCGAAGGCATCGCCTCCTCTCGCCCTATATAAACCTCTCAGGTATGACATTTCGCCCATCTGGGAATCCCCCGCATACACTAGCATTTCTTCTCGGTCTGACTTGAGCGTCGGAGTGGCCACGCCGGGATCCCCCGGCGCCCCGCTAATCCGTGCGTTCAGTGCTCCCTCCGTAGGTCCTTTCTCCTCCCCTGTGCAAACATCGGGTGACGCGGCCTTCCCCCTGTCTGGTGATTCAGCTGTCGTCGGTAAGGAGCCGGAACATATACACTTGTTCACTTTATCCCTAAGTGCTTCCAATGACTATCCAAGTTTGAAGGGCATATGCTCTCTTGAAGAGAGCTTAAAAGGCTTTTGTTCTTGCAAAAATTTATCTTTGTAATTGCTCTTTCATTTTCAATGCTTACTTGTATTATCTAAGGATAATGTTGGTGCAATTGACTTTTAGTCAAAATTGACCAAGCTCGGTAATCAAATTTGAATTGACTCGAGTTGAATTTGTATGTTTGATTAATATGTTAATTGATTGAGTGAGATATCAAGTAGGTCAAGGTTGACCAGAAACTTGATGGTGGAGAATTCTAAGTGGATCATAGTTGATCGGATACTTAACAGTCGGAAGTTCAAAGTCCAACAGAGAGTTAGCATGAGGTATAAAGTCAAAGTGGGTTAAAGTTGACCACACACTTGGCAATGAGAAAAATTCCTATCAAGGTTGACTGGATGTTAAGCAATGAAAAGTCTCAATAAGTCAAGATTGATTGAATGTTAGACAAAGAAAATCCTAGTAGGTTGAGATCAACAGGATATTAGGTAAGGTAAGAATTTAGCTTTGGTAAGATTGAACAGAATATTAGTCAATTGATAGGATATATTAATCGACTAATGGACTTTAAACTTTAAAATTGGAGTTTAAGGGGGGGGGGTTCCACATTGCAAATAGTGCATCAACAGAATATGAATAGTTTGAATTCAATTGTGAATAGTGCCAATCGATTACGAATAGTAACTATGCTACAATAATTATAAACAGTAATTGTGTTATTCGATTATGAATAGTAACTATGCTACAATAATTATAAACAGTAATTGTGTTATAGTACAGTTGATTGATGAGTTTAATTAGTTGATTGTTAATGTTATTGTAGCAAATAGAAAGTTAAAAATTGATCAACTCGATTGATCAGGAGCAATTGAGTGGGATCAGTCGACGAATGTCACTATTCGAGTTAATAGAAATTTAGAACTTGACTAGTTGCTCATCAATTGATTGATAAGTTTGATTAGTTGATTGATGGTACTGTAACAATGAATAGAAGTTTTTTGAGTTAGTTGCAACATTCGATTATTTGAGCATCAATCAATTAATGAACAATAACAATTGACTGATTGTGGTCAAATTGAGTTAGATGAAGCTATTGAGATAACACATCAGAGTAATGTTTGAATTTATAGTGGATCAGCCAATTGATGGGAGACCACAATCGATTGATTAGAGAAAATCAATTCGACAACAATCCTATAAAAGAGAATTTCATGGAAAATTGAAGCGGTCAAATCTTGAGATTTTGAAGAAGAAGTGTTGTTGCATTCTAGACCTTTAAGAGGTAAATTTGAAGCTATCTAATAGTGAGCAAAGCAAAGATCATTGTGTACATTGTAACTTACACTGTATTTCAATTTTTTTGTATATCTTTGTAGTGCTTATATAATTGACAAGAAATAGGTCGTAAGAGATTTTTTTGCCTTCGGAAGGTATCCAAGAAGGAGAAGATTTAGTGATGATAAAATGCTAAGACTAAGCTCTGGATGTAGCAGCCTTAGAAGGTTCTGAACTAAATAAATCTGTTGTGTCATGCTATGGTGTGTTATTCTTTTCTTGTGTCGAGGTTTTCGCTGCTTTCTCAAAGTCGATGCAAAAAGAGCTATTCAGCCCTTTTAGTTTGTATCGGTCCCAACAGATAAAAAAGTAAGTTATTATTCTCTTTGTACTTTTATCTTGTTGTATTAAGATAAATAATTATCTATATGAAGTTTCTCCATCTCTTAAAAAAAAGAGAGAGTGTGTCATATGGATTTCAAAGAGTGATTCACCTATCAAATTAATAAGCCATGAAGTAGGACTAAGGGTTCGAACAGCGTTATATTTTATTATTAATATTGTTATATTTACCTTGTATATTTTTATTTTTGTTGTTTATTTTTGACACGAACAAACATGAGCACTCACACAATTAACAAGTCCTCAAACTTGCAAGTAGGGGTGACTAAAAGATCGATTAAATCAAATTAATTTACCGAACCGACTGAAGTTAGAAGTTTAATTTGGTTGTCCCCGGGGCATAATTGAGTTGGTTACGATGAGACAGACTTACTGAAGTGGACAAGGATCAAATCTCGATGAAGTCGAGGCAATTTCCTCTCCCGTCGTGGCCAACTGCAACTTCTAAATTTACCTCCTTATAGATGATCGTAAGATCGATCGTGTAAAGCCGCTAGAGTGATAGATTTTTTTTTTTTTTGAAGTAGTGATTTTGTTAAAAAAATTTGCTACAATTTTAACGGTTGCATATATAAACTTAATAAGATTGATAAAATAAAAATAGTAATTTTATCTGTATTTGTTAGGTCAACAACTTTTGCTGAACACATCTAAATTGAATATACCAACCTTCTCCTCTAGGTTTTATGAACCTTAATGGAGGCCTAAGTTTATAAATCTAGTTAAGTCAAACTTTTTAGTAGTCAAGTGGCATCCCTTAATCTATGTCATAAACATGTATGAGAAAGAGTGATCTTCATCAAGGCCAACAAATCAAATGACTAAGCAAAATCTGAATCAAATGTTGATTTGGCAGTTAATTTATCATAAAATGTCAAATTTATTATAGTGAACTAAAGATCTATCGTGTATACATGATAGAAAATGTAAAATTCATCAGATTTTGTTTTCAATTAGTTAAATAAAAAATTTCTAACATAGCTTTTAGATGGTGGCAAGGCACAAAAGTTTTCTTGAATATCAGAATAATGATAATTTTCTATGAAAAAATTAAAGTAAGAATTTTGAATTTGACTAGTTTCAATATAATCTCTTTGTCTAACTGATTTAAAATGAAATGAGTTAGCTTCAACTAATTCCACTTGACTAAATGCACTAGATAAGATACCAACTCAACCTAAAGACTTAACTCTAACTCAACCAAAATCAATTTACAATCTTAAACTCAATAGCCTTGCAAAAAGATTATAGCACGATTCGTTCTCCTCTCTTCAATGACAATAAATTTATCCATTGGAAGGATGAAATCAATCTGATGCCAAACAGAATAATAATTATTTTACTGACAATATTGATTCTAATGCGAACGTTGAAATCAATTTTGAATACTAAAAAATAAGAAAATAAACTACAATATAGAAAAATATTATTAATCTAAATTTTTTTTAAATATTAACTAAATAATTACTTAAATAGATCTAAAATTCTAAGACACAAAGGAAAAAAATCTTTAAAAAAATTTAATTAATTCAAAATCTTAAAAATCTTAAACGGACTTAAAATTTTAAAAATATAAAAGATAAAAATAATTATACAAAAATGATAAAATCTTCAGATCCTCTTATATTAATCATTCCAGATTGAAAAAATTCATTCTCGAATTTCGAATAGTGTCAAATACTTGCCCACCAAATCAGTAAAATCTACTATCAACCGTTAGACTTTTGCATCCGTAAGAAAAAATCACATATTTAAATTCTTCCTCATCTTCAATCTTCAAGAAGCTTCTTCTCGACATTGTGTCCTCGGGGCAATGGTGCAACGGTAGGACATCCAGGTTGTGACCCAGGGACCCGCGGTTCGATCCCCAGCTACGGCGTATTTGCAAGAATTTTCTTTCAAATGGGAAACACAATTAAAGGATGCTGGACATTTGAATTGACCACCGTATGCGCTTCTCGATTTACCCTGGTGGTCGGTGGGAAACTTCCGTGGAACCGAGCCGGCCACTCCCAGGGATTGAGTCCATGAGACTGATTGGGATTTATCATCATTTTTTCTTCTCGACATTGTCCTCTAATATGACATGTACTACCTCAGTTAATCTAACATATGAAATGTTATCTTTCTCATCATTTTGAACAGAACTCAAACCTCTTGAAAAACCTTGATGGGGCAATTGTTGCGGGAAGTTTCTTCGAATTGGCAACTGCTGTGACATCAAGTGATATTTATGTAATTATAAGTTAAGTGGAGTTTTATCAATTAACAAATGCATTCACATAATTAATCTAATTAGTTGAAACTACCAAGTTATATAACTAGCAATTTATTGAGCTTACAATGAACTCTAATAATTATTTTAATTAATTAAGATATCAAATTAGAAAATAATTATTCTAATTAGTTGAACTTCTATATTTTCTAATAGATTACCCAAGCATGAAACAAATGATGGCCCAATAATTTATACAATTAAAAACTCTTAAAGACACATTTAGATAATATAAATATTATACAATAAATATTTCAATTAAATGATATTAAATTATAACAAATACATATATTAAACGAGAAAAAAAATTAAAAAAGACTTAATTAAAATAAATTTTATTTAAATATGTATAATAATATAATAAAATATAATTCAATAATATAGAAGGATCAATATTAACCCCATCTAGTAAGAGAAAATTATATCACTAACTTCATCTAGGAAGATAAAATTTAATTGTTATTGTATACTTATAGAATATTCGACATTAATTTTGTATCCAATCCAACATATTTTGATCAAAATTACACTTGCCTCTCAACTATAAATTGTTATAGTTCTAAATTATCTTTAACATGTTAATGATAAATAATAATTTTTAGCTAAGGACAACCGTGGCAACCAATGAAATATGTAAGACTACAACTTCTGTACCATACCAGAGAATGCCGGCAACTCCTGATTGATGAACTTGGAATGGAACATTCTGCTCGAGGACGACGATGCATCATCGAAGGCCTTGCAAAGATTTCTCACTACAGCCAAAAACAATAATTTTAAGGACTACAGTTAGCATGCTTGGCAAAACAAAGTTATCATCCACTGTCCAGGCGACCAAGACAGTCACAAAAATATAAGATCTTAACTTCCAAAAGTCCTGAAAGAAGCCCGCCCAACTCGGCTGCCGTATGTGGCACCGAAGTTCTTCAGTTGAGATCATACTTATATGAGAAACTGAAGAGCAAGTTTAACAAAAATATATTCGTTACATTACTAAGATACATAACTACTTTTGTGAATAGGAATGTGGTTTTCTTTTCTAAACAAAAGATGTCTGAAAGATAACTGCTAACTAGCCTTGACTGACCATTTTCAGGCCCTGTTGGAAAGCAAAACAGATAAACCTCCAGGTATTCAATCCAAATTCAGCGGGGCATCGGCGATGGCCTCAATATCCTTCTTACTCTTAACCAAACACCGTTTCATTGTTTCTGAATCAAGCTTAGGCAAGTCTTCTGCAATTCCCATGTATCCATAAAGAGAAGGGAATTTCTTAAAGCAAGCTTCCCCTTCACTGATTGGGTTATTTTTGCTGGTAGACCTCTGAAGAAAATCTTGTCTGCCACGATGATTTTCTAGAAGTCGTTTGTGAAGCCTCTCTGCTTCTTGCAGCCCTGAAAAGGTTGGGAAGAACTTGATGGAGAACACACTTTGATCGGATGGGTTCCCTTTACAAATTGTTGTTTTTAATACCTCAAACCCCAACTCTGTAATTTGGAGAACACAAGTATTAAACGTTACAAAAAAAAAACTAAAGGTTTTTCCAGCATCAACAAAAACTAAAATAAATGGTGCATGTAACAAGAGTATTTCTTTATTTTTCATGTAACGCGATGCATTTATAGTCTATCTCCAGGTGGTTTCCATTATTCATTTATAAGAGAACCGAATACATAACCAAATAACTTTTTTTGAACAAAAATTTTTGGAACTTGCAGGCATTCATAATGATCTCTAGCTAAAGCGGTAGCAATATCCAGCTTTAAGAGAAGTGAAGGAAAAGGTGTTTTATAAAACTAACCTCTAAGTATTTCCTGTATCCCTTCCATAGACAGGACATTATTCTTGTTATTTCGGATCTTTTTCTCAGTGGAGTTATTATGGAAAATAACAACTGGAGGCCAGAGTATGAGGTCCTCTTTCAGATTCTTAGCTTCAGGAGCAGCAGCAGACTGATAAGTCCTTGCTTGGTCAGGAGCCACAAGCCAATTCCATCCCATAAGAAGACAAAGTGCTTTGTGAAGACCCAAATGTTCTGTCTTTAAACCCACCTTGCCAGAGTGATAAAGGTGACTCACCAAGCTGTGTGTGTCAAGAAACTTCTCCGTCGTACTGGATGAAAAGGGGAATAAAGGAAAATTGTTAAAGGTAAAACAACAAATAGGTTTTAGCATATTCCCTATCCACCTGAACAATGGCAAAAATTCCTAATTTCCGATCTTGTAGTGTTCTCTCCACATCATGTTGCTAATGGCATTTGTTGTGTGTCACACAGACATTGAATGAAATACTTGTACTAGAATAGAACAATTATATTATATATGTAGCTTAACCCCACCTAAAGGTCAGATCCATCTGAGCGGAGCTAGTTACATAGTTTGTACCCCAAATAAGTAAACAAATAATTACTGACAGTTTAAAAATCCAAGCATCATGATTATCAACATCAACATGCAGAAAATCTCAATGAAACTATCATTACAATCAAAGAAATTGACCAAACTGTTGAATTCCAGGTGTACAGTTAAAATCTGTCCCAACTACTTGGTGTCATCTTCACATATCTTCTCCAGTCATATAGCTTTTGTCAAAGCTGACTTACCAATCGAACAAAAAGCAAAAAGATCAGTGGTCAGATGAAATCATAGAATGAATAGAAAACAAAGTCATGAACTTTGACACCACCAAACTCAATGAGATAAGCTGTCCCAATTATTATGCAGCCATCCAAGGTTGATACCCATAGTGTCACTATTAGATTTCCTTATGCAGGATGGTACCAAAAAGTTCACATCAATAACAACCAGAATTTTATATGGCATCAGAAGGCCAATATTACATCATGGTGGAATGATATCATTGGCAAGGCAATGTTGTGAAACTACATGGAATTCAACATCTACCTTACCAGTTGTGTTTAGAGAGTGAAGTCCAGTTTCATGGTGTTAAGAATTTTCTGGAACAGCAGAAGTAAATCATGTTATTGATACTCCAATCTGAAAGAAGAGTACAAATTTGTGCTCGTATTTGGGTGATGAATGTCCAACTTAAATAACAGTCTTCAAACTACTTGCTATCCTATCTAGTGACTTGGACAAACATAACAATAAGAACTCCAGAAAATTTACGCTACCATAAACACTACCATAAACAAGTAGCAAGACCAATCAATCACTACCATCGACATAATTCCAATTTTCCATAACCAATCTCCACAAAACAAAACTTTGTTTAACCCATATTGTGTTAATAACAACCAAACTTCTAAGGAAAATCATTTGCCACAAACAGTCATCTTTCTTTGTTAGTGGATGGCATTACCTAGATCCAATAGGTAATATCATTTTTTTGACTTCCCTCCAACTAAAACAAATTAGTTCATACTGCAAAACCTTAATCCTTATCAAATAGCAGGACAAGACAACAGTATGCTTATTACGCATACTAACTCCATTCAGTTGCAAGAAAGGTATTTAAGTTAATGGTGCTAATGTTGGAAAGCAATTGATGATATGTCAATCAAGTACTTCTCAGTTGAAGTTGGACCAAGCATTCAACTTCCAGTAGGCTACCACAGATTAAGAAGACAGACCTGCCACAGATGCAGCAAAGATGACCCTCATTTCCTTGCTCGCGATATTTCTTAAGTTGCCGCATATCCTCATTCAGCAACTTTAGAAATCGAAGAAAGGACTTGTGGACTTGCTGCTTAAATTCTTCAGAACCTTCAACTGGATCCCTCTTTGTTTGTGTCCTAGTATCATCAGAAACATATCTATCACGAGCATGACCTTCATGCCGCTCTTCTAGGTCCTTCTTCCAAGATTTGTGGGATTTGAAAATTTCGTTTCTTCTCTCAGAATTATATGAGCCATGAACTTCTGAAGGACCAGGCCTAAGTCGTTTTTTAATGTTTGTACCATGTCCATGTTCAGGATGTCTGAGACTTTCTCCAGCTGGCAGCCAAGCATCAGATCTAGACACTCTATGAGAAACTGTTTTATATTTGTTATGCCCAGTAGAAATGCGCTTAGATTGCATCGCCTCTTGTTGTTCATCCCTTCTCTCCGACCATATATTACCAGCAGCATCTGCTGAGGAAATTGATCTACAGGCAGTTCGATTGTTGGAAACAAGGCTTCTTGGATCAGGTTCACTTATGCCACCATCAGAAACATACTGTTTTCTAGTTATTCTTTCAGATGGCAATTCATAAAGATTGTCCATATCAGCTTCCCTCTGTGGTGATCTGATAACCTGTCCATATACATTCACTCGATGACCATAATAAGTAGGACTAGTAGGTCTTTCATTGTAACTAGTAGGACTAGCAACAGACCTTAAAGTATATGTTTCTTCAACAGTAGCTAATTGATGAACTCGTGATGGTTTTATTTTGTATCCAGAAGTATACCCACTAGAAGAACCTTCCAAAAAGTCAGCCTTAATGTTCTTAACCTCATGATACTCCAACTCTGCATCTTCGTGTAAATAATATTGTTTATCCCAATGACCACTTTCACTTGTAACATTTCTTGAAGCATCCAATTCTCCAATCCTACCTCCTACACGATCCCTGAAAGATGAGCCTACCTTGTCGTGATGGTCATTGTGAGACCTCCATGGTATTTTTTCATATATCTCATCTGAAACAAGAAATCTACGATTACTTTGCTCTCTCTGGCTAAATCCGTCATGCTCAAAGTACTGAGGATCCATTCGAGTTGGACTAATTGAGCTCCTTCTCAGTGGTTCAGAAATCTGCATTTGAACATACCCAATCCTGTCAAAAGTGCCATCTATATACTTGTTTGAACCATCTCTTAAGTAACCATCTGAAGGCTGGTGAGGATGATCATCATACAAGCTCAACATATCATTTTTTGAAAGATTGGATGATGAGGCGCCACCATAGGACCTCAACGATGGAGTTGTTGCAAAAGATGCATCACTAGTATACGCTTTCACTCCATGTCTCTCATCGAATGGATTTCTCAGTCGATCATGGTAGTCATGGAACCCCACATCTAATGGAACTCTGTTTCTTCCTGTGTTCTCTTGCTTGAGCAAAGCAGCTTCAGTTGAGAAATTCACATCTTCAGGCAGTGAGTAGAAAGTTTGGGGTAATCTATCATCCCAAATAAGCCGCTTTTGATACAGCATGCTCTGGGTTTCAAGCCCCAAATGTGAAGCCCCTGGAAGACCATTGTCGTTCAGGAGATATTCTTCATCTTCAATCATGTGAGACATTTTTGAGTTAGAGGGCAGCTCTGGTTTCAAATTGGAGTCATTTGACAGCATAAATCTACGTGGTAGTTCATAACCTTCCCGTCTATTGGGTGAGTGCAAGTAGCGACGATGGGGAGTTGATGTGGGGTCAGTATGGAGCTGCTTCCCATAATCAGGCCGCCTAGAGGCGTAGTCCCTGCGATCTGTGGAGGTGCTCCGGCGGATGGGTGAGCGAGGATGTCTATCCCTGCTCGAAGGGCTTAAGCTGATTCGATGGGGTCGACGTATGAACTGCTCATGACGCCAATCAGATCTATGGTCCTTCAAGTTGCCGGCTTCGTTGCCATCCGTATGCGACATGTCCCGTCCAGCTCGTCCGCCTCCAGCAGGCACTCCGCGGCGCATCTTCTGAGGAGACTGCAAGAGCAGTAGGCAAAAAGGACCGAAAAGCACTCACGGCGTAGACAAAACCGATCCTTTTCTCGATCAGGCAGCGAAATCCACCGGGAGAACTATTGTAGATCGGGAGATAACACTCGGGGAGGGCAAATCACAGGATACGAACGAATTCATGGATTACATGAAACAAAAACTCAGGAAGAATGTCGAAACCGTGTAGCCATGTTGGAAACCTAACACACCCTAACCCTAAATTGATCGAGACAAGAGGATTCTTAGCACCAGAGTGGATCGAGGGTTTTATCAGATTCTGACCTTGGACGTGGAGATCCCAAGCAACATGTCGGAAGCCTCGACAACCATCACCAGCGGCGATCCAGGTGCTCCTCACTGTTCGTGTGGTCGCTTCGGCTCTGCCGCAACTTTCATCAAAGACCGCCGAGAAGGCGATAAGCTAGACGACCCCGCTAGTGCTATTAAACCTTTTTTATAGTCTCGGTGGTTTAACACAACGACACCCATCCTCTTTGTTTTTCCAAATACACCCTCTTAAATATTTGTTAAATTTTTCGATATTTTAATGAAATTATGAAACTTTTGCCCTTTTAGTTTTCACTATCGCCGTCAATTTGGATTGGATATGTTAGATTAACCCGTTCAACCATGCAATTTAGGTGAGTTAAATTAATATTTTATTAATCTATTTTAAGATATGTTCAGATGAATTGATCCGTCTAGATCCACGACCTAAGTGGATTGGCCTGCGACGAATTGAGTTGGCCTACGAATTGAGAAATTCAATGAATTAATGAGCTTGATCCATTTAAATTACAATTCAAACTTAACAATTTTAACTTTATCAATTTAAATTATAATTCAAGCTTAAAAGTTTTAATTTTTTTATTTTTTAATAGGCCTGTGAGTTGGTCCGTCTAACTCGTAATCCGCCTTGGATTAGGTTAAGTTGGGTTGAAGATTTCTCAATATGCTAAATTGGTGGGCCGGCCCGTCCTACCCCATCATATGATAAATTTTTATGGGTTGACTCTTTTGACCACTTCGTCATGGGTTGGTCAATTTGACCGCTCTAATTCTCACATAGGTGAAACTACCGAATTTCCTTTTCTACTCTATATTTATTTAAATTACATTTGTTAATTTTAAAATTGTCCAGCATTTTTCCTTACATATTAAATTCTTGACTATTTTTTAATTATCTTTATCTTTTAATTTTCTTTATTTTATTTGAGGCACAAAAATATGATTATTAACTGTAATGCATGTAATAAATTTTTTAAATTATTAGAGAATAGAGGAGGGATAAATGGTGCAACTCAATCGACAAAAATGGATCAGACTTTAACACAACCCACTAAATCATGTTAGATTCACTTGGATATCAATTAATTCTTCTACTAATATGTCATTAGTTAGCTGATCCAAATTAACTCTTGATCAATTCATTTAGATCACGAATGATTCATCTGTTGACTATATCATTAGTTGATTATTTTGCTCCATCAATCAATTGATCTAAAATCAAGTTTATCTTTACTGAATCTTGTAACAATTATTTCATCAATCACTGCCTCCGAATTACAGAAACTCTCTCGAGAGATCGACAAGTGACAATTCGGTAATCCTTGATCTCCAAGCTTGAATCCTACCAGTCCGGCACTGACAATCTCTGATCTCCCTTCTCCAAGCTCCTGTGTGAGGTGATATTTTTTGCTTCTTTTCTTTTTCTATATTTGTGGTTTACATTATTGCAGGACCTTTTACCTTATTTGTTTGTAGAGTTTAACCAATTGATGTTTTTTATTAAGATTTAGAGTTCTGTTGTTATATTTTTTATTTGATTATGAAATTAAAATCATTGTTATTTTAAGTATGAACTGTAAAATCTTATATTTTTATATAGTATTTTGTATTCAAATATCAATTAAGATTTACTAAGCTCTCAATCTGATAATCTTATGAATATAGCATATTTTAGCATTTATATCATTCAATTCTTCTCTCTTTTACATGACTTTAGAAATTAGAAAAGGCAAGTTCTGATTTGTTTGATTGAGATCCAGTACTAACACAAAAAAAATAAAATTCAGATTTTTTTATTTTGTAAAGTGTTGATGCATTGTAATTGGGAAATATGATTCTCGAAAATTATTATGTGTAGTTGTGAAATAAAATGCAAAGTTTGAGACTTTTAAAAAAATTTGTTTGCTATTTGTTTTTGAATTATTAAAAAAAATAGTCTACATTTTCCTACTAGGATTTTCTTTATCATGTCCAATCGACCTTTGACATGTAGTAGATTCATTGGATTTCTTGAGGGAGAGGAGTGAATAATATACCGATAATAAAAATTACTATTTTTCTCTTGTTAATTACTTAGCAAGTCCACGTACACATTATCAAAGTAAATAAAGCAAAATATATAAAGAGGAGAGATACAATATTTTTATTTGGTTTATAATCCCCTAGGGTTTGCTGTTCCAAGACTTATTTATGATATCGTCTATTAGCTTTCACCTCTTCGGCAAAGTGTCAGAAGTGGAGAAACCTTTTATGTAGAGTTGGAACAATAATACAAAAGGAAGAGGCTTTTATGATGATGATGTAAATAGTAGATAACAAAAATATTCTTAGTGTGATGTTTGTTCCTTGAGTCTTAAACCTCTTTTTTATAGCCTCTGGTCTCTAATTGTCGAATTACTAATGTGGCACTACTCTGGTCATCTAGAAGCCCTTCCAATTGCCTAGATCTTACTAACCCGACCATAGGCTTCATCCATGAACTGGGTGCTCCTCATCCGATCTGGTTGACATGACACCCATTCGATTGCCCAGACCATCTCTTATCGCTTGGACACCCAATCAATTTGGATCTTGACTGACTCGCTCGAATATGTGCTCCACGTGTGCTTCCGATCGCTTTGATGTCTTTCTGATCACTCAAACCACTCAAACCGCTCGAATATTAGACTTGTTCAAAGAGATAAAGATACAGTGCATAGGTTGCCCAGATCTACTTCGATCATTCGGAACTCTAACTCAAATTGACTATGATCAAGCCTGTCTAAGTTGAGCTTCTACCCTCATCTTGAGTACATTTCACTCAACTCAACTCACAAACTTACCTGAGCATTCTTCCTCTTGATTTCTTATCCCTTGGATGCACCAAGTTCCTTGGTTCACTTCCCATGCATCGTTCTTGCTCCATTGGAGTACTACTCCATCAAATTTTTTATCTCTCGGATGCACCGAGCCCGTCAACTCCCTTCCGATGTCATCTTTCTCACATGCTTGTATCTCATGTTCCAAGTTTTATTGTCTTTGATACTCCTCGTCCTTTTTGGTCCCTTGGATGTCCCATACCATCATTTACCTTACTTTATCGGACCCTGAGCCACCATGTACATATATATTCTCATAAATCAATGCACACTTAGACATACGTAGTAGAAACATAACAATGTCTAACTTAAACTTATCTAATAATAATACATCAAAATTGTAGTTCATATCACTTGGCATTTT
>JBBMKF010442762.1:0-13486 GCA_037834155.1 Curcuma caesia
GTGCTGCTGCAGTAGATAAATATAACCGACGCATCCAAGAACAGGGTCACGGATGCGAGCCTCCGCCTCGAACGTCAGCGACTCCGCCGCCATCTTGCGTTGTTCGACAGGTAAGCTCTGTAGAATCTTCCCGACGTTGCTGCACCCGTAGACATGATGGACGTAGTCGAACGATGGGCTGGTCATCGGGAAATACGGCGCGAATATGCAGTTCGGCGGACATTTGCGACGCATGTGATTGCACGCCGCACAACCCGCCGCAGATGCCGTCGTCTCCTTCTGTTGCTCCATGACAATCGGAAGCGAACAAAACAGAGGAGCCCTAAAAAAAGTGAGGTTACTTTTGCTTCATCAAATCAAACAGTATTCAAAACATGCATCAAACAGAATAATATGAATATAAAGTGAAAGAAAAAATCTCCCTAAAAAACAAAATAAAAGATGATCTAATCCATCACAAAAAGTTTGGATGATTTGACAGTAATAAATACCTTATTTGTGAATTGTGAGGGCGAGAGGCTCAGGCCTCAGGCAGGACACGGGCGATAAAGAGGAGAGGGCGAGTGGTTGGAGGAACCTCCCCTTCTCCCTTGTGTGGCGCTGGACAGGAAAGAGTGGTCGGCGGGTTGGGGATCAGGACAAGAGAGGAAGGAAGAGAGGCGCGGGAGGGCAGGACACAGGGACCGTAAAGATGGAGGAGAGGGCGAGAGGCGGGAGGGAGGGACCTCGCTTGTGTGGCGGTGGACTTGAAAGAGTGGTCGGCGGTTTGGGGATCAGGAATGGACTCTGTTTTTATAGCCGATTAAATCCGTTTTCCGTTATGAGTTATTTTCAAAATGCCCCTAACATTTTAGTGATATCAAAATACATTCTAAAAAATACCTCTATCACAACTAAAATATGTTTATCTCAAACTAAAACGTCAAATTATCAACTAAATTACTCAGTACTAGTTATTAGAAAAATATATAATATATGTATATAATTTTAATAATCAAATAAAAAAGTAAAAAAATATTTTATCACTAGTGAAACTATAAAATCATTTAAAATATACATTAAATATCAAAGGCATGCATTTTAAAAATAGTCCAAAATAATTTCAGCCATGCATAAAATTTGTTAGGTTCCAAATTAAAATAGTCCCTATAATTTTCTCACCGTGCTGCTCGTTGTTAGGTTCAATTTGTTCATTCTAATTGACTTAATTCATCTAGGCTCTAACATTTTAACCCAATTGCTCAACCTAATCAACTCATTTTTAGTTTTAATATGCAATTCTATTAATAAATACTACAATAATTGAGGTTATATTGTTTTTCCTAGCATATTATATTGTCCGGTACGTAGAGAGGAAGAACTCTACCAATATAATAGAGTAGTAAATGAATTAAACATTTGTAAACAAATTCGTTAAAATTAGTGACGGAATCCAAATTCGATCGCTAGTTCTGTTGTTATTTTGTTCTTTGACCTTTTATACAAACAGATTTAGATTGTAGTGTTGTTTAAGACATGCATGATATATATATATATAGGGCAATCAGGAACGGAAGTGAAGCCAAGCAGGTCTAATAGCTATATATCTATTGTAAGATGAATCTCTAGATTCATATAAACGGTTGGTTCTTATTGTTCTACTACTCGTTCTAAATTAACTTCTATATATATATCCTTATATAATAATCTATCTGTTTCTGTTATCTCCTAATTGCTTTAAGTTTTTCGCGCGTATACTCGACTACACCTCCATTAGGAAATGAAGGAAGGTTGTTGTTGCCTATTGAAGGAGCAAGTCGGGCCGTAGGTGCTAACATCTAGTTAACAGAGTCTGATGGCGATCTATAGGGCGGGAGGCACAGCCTGGTCATGCATGACCCCATAGGTATTCTTCTGTAAAAAGATGGATCCGCCACCTTAGCGGCCCCATACGGTCAGCCCCATGACCATCTGTGAGGAGGTAAATCGAGAAAGTGCAGTTGATCACGACGCAGGAGGGTATTGCCTGGCTTCGCCATGATTCGAACCCTTGCGTTCTTCTGCAAGTCTGCTGCGTCGTAACCAACTCACCTATGTCCCGGGGGCGACCCCATAGGTATTCAATCAAATGTTGAGTAGACGATAAAAGGTAGGAAGGTTAGGGGGAGATAACTTTGATGGTATAAATAGAGTATGGACTGAGAACAAGATCAAGAAAGAAAAATAAGATACCAATGTCAATCGTTACTTTATTAAAATAAGGAAATTAATTAAGTATAAGTCAATACCTGTTTCTTTCTGGAGATTGCGACCAAAAGAAAAAGTAGACGATGAAAAAGGAAAACATTGTATATATAGGCATCAATGAGCTTTTCAAAATATCTTTATAAAAAATATTTCTATTAAGGCGCCATTTAATTTCAAAATATGGGGCCCACCCAAATCTAATAATATATCCACCGCCTCCGTAGTCTATGTGGTTGTTCCTTACTTTAACTGGTCAAGCAAAAAACTATAAATAAAAAAATAAATTAAATTTGGCCTTTTAATAACAATTATGTGCAGCACATGTGGCTTCCGAGTTACATGGGTAAAAAAAATAAAGAATTGTAAATTGATAAATAAATATTGTTTTAATGTAAAAAATATTGATTTTGAATTCTCTAACATGATTAATTTAAAAAAATACTAAAAGCAAGAAAAATTAAATAAAAAAAGAAATTATTCATTTGCATATTAATTTTATTTTTCATTTCGGTTGTTTGGTATCCTATTGTTCGCCACCCATTTTATTAGATCCGACCCGATATCATTTTGGCCTCCCGCCATTTATCTTTCTTTGTTGCTAAAAACCCATCGCGCGCGCCCGCCATTTCTTCTCTCTCGATCGATCGATCTCCAATTCTCCTTATCGATCTCGATTCCTATGGCGACGCGCAAGCGCAACGATGATGGACTATGAGCGGCTGCGGCTTGAAAACCTTCTGCCTGAACGGCGAGATGATGGTCTCCTTCACGCTCCGCCGCCTCCAGAACAAGCGGAAGAAGGCGGAGAAGAGTACCATGAAGCCTACCCAGTCCGAATCTGAAACCCCTGCCTGTTCCGTCGATGGGGATTCCTTGGCCAAGAGGGAGCAACTGCTCATCCGAGACGCCTTGTCGATGCCTCATATTCATCCGATTGGAATCTGGGAATTGGTGGGAGCCATCCTGAGCGCGTACAAGCGAGCGTGCTTGGATCTCGCGATCGCTTGATCCGAATAGGTATTTGATGCCGAGAGAGGAAAATGTGAAGAAAATTGTGGAAGGGCAAATACTGTCGGCTCGATTCTTTCCATTTTGCGACAGGACAGTGGAGCGAAGGAAGTGGATAACAATGGAGTGTATGTTTATGTTCCCATTCCGCTCCTGTTTCCAATATCTGAGTGAATCCCTTATCTCCCGCAAAGGTGATCATTTCTATGCAATCGTCTTCTATTATTTTCCATTCATGTTTCAATTTCTGTGAAATCTGATCACTCTTCTTCTTCTGCAAAGTGCCAATTTGAATCCTGGACCTTGTTGTTGTCGTTTTTTCATACAAATCTGATGTTTTTAAGGATTTAAAGCTTCTTTTTTTCTACTGAAATTTGCTCAAGCATTGGGCTACCAATGTGAATTAAATGTTATGTCTCTTTTTCCCTAATGAATTCATTCTCTTCGTTACTTGATGGTGGTGGTTTCAGATGCTACATAAAACAATTGAGAGGAATGCATGCATCTTAATTGCCAACAATGTTATACTTGTCTGTTCTCTCTTTTTGTTTTCCCAAAAGATGTTTGGTTTTAATGGTGTTAGAATGCCCAATATCTATAGCTTCAATAATGTTGTTGATAAATAGTCTGCAATTGCTAAATCTTCTAGCCTGATTTACCAAGGCCTGTAAATTTCTCCTTTCATTAACTGGCCTGCAATTTTTGAATCGTGTGGATTAATTTATCAAGGTCTGTATAAGCATCATTTTTTTTCCCACCATGTATTATGTATATAGCATGATTCTAGGTCTTTTGACATTTGTCGATGTTTTCTTGCTTCATTTTAGTGCAAAGAGCATAGTGAGCTTATCTAATTTCAGAAAAGTGAATCGATCATTCTACATTGCACACGTTATTATGAAAAGTGGTTTTAAATAAAAAAAATTTAACCATAAGTAATGCTGGATATTCTAAAGCAAGTGCATTTAGTTACATGTAAAGTTGATAGCAAACCTCCTCGACATACTTGAATCCTTGCAAATCATGCTTAAGGTGACTAACAGAAATGGATTAGTAGATCACTTAAGCATCTAATCTTATGGCCCAAAAAGGTAAATCCAAAGTATTGTACTACTATACCGATCTGTGATCATTAAATGGTAAGATGAAGGTGGCAGCTCACAAACTGTTATCTTTAATGACAGGAGAAAATGATGTTTGCACAGACCTTGTTATATTAAACTAGAAGATTCAGCAACTGCAGGCTATTTATCTACATGATTGCAACTACAAGAGCCAAACAGGGAATTTCTATTTTTATTTGTCATTTCTAGAAGGCAGAATTCGGAAATTAAAACAAAGAAAATGAAAATCATTAGCTTAATGACACCATTATAATAAAATTTATATTCAGACAAAAGCTTTCCACTATTCATCAAAAGCAAGACAATTATCACTATATAAAAATTGGAAAATGAAAACACAATACTGTGACTGTTCTCATAACAAGTCTGCTTGATCTCTCTGTTGGCTTCCTAAATTATTAATGCACTTAGCTCCTTGCCTTCTTGTTGTTTCCATTCAACCTTATTAACTCCTTTCTACATTATCACATTTAGGAAGAATTCGCTTTTCAGTTAGTCCATCATTGTGATTGTTTAGAACATTTCGTTAGTTATTTTTCGTGCTAGTGTATCCTTTATTTTAAAGAACACTGTTTGGTGCAGTTATGATGACATGGTTGGAATCACTATTGGTGCCAACTTTGCTGATCAATGTTGAAGCATGGCAAATCAGTCTGGCAGATGGATATCCTCATTCAGGTTTGTTGTTTGCCTGCAAACTTGGTTCTTGGTATATAGTTTGCCTAGCCACCTTTTGTTTCTAGACACAGAAAGACATTTTTAGAGATCCATTCCTAATAGAAATCCACCATGGAATAACACCTGATTTTCTACACGGGCAATTTTTCATGAAGTTGAACACTAGTTTGTTTGCCTTTGCTTTGAAAATATTTTGTGTTCTCTGTAAGGGTGTTGTTATCTTTCACCTACCATTCATATTGGTCACCTGTTTGATGTCAAGCACCCCAAGAGTTTAGTCCCTCCCATCAATAATTCTCCCTGCATTCAACTTGAAGTTTTCTTGAACAAGATCGACATATGCTTGTCCAATATAAAAATATATATATACAAAACAGGTAAGTTTCGATTTTTTGAGCACACATGCTTGTGAAATTAGAATCCCAATTTGTTCCTCTGTTTAATTGGTACTTAAACAGAGAGCATTTTGGGGATGAGATGGCTCTCATATCTTCCTGGAAACATGAAAAGATCTGTTGATATTGATCGATCGAGAACTACATCTCTTTCCAGGTACTTTGTTTAACTTATCTCAATCCCTTGGAAAATGTTAAGATAGTCTTGGCACCTCCACCATCATATGGAAGTTCTTAATTTTTAGAACTTTGATATTGTATCCAATCTTAGAATACAAAATCTTTAAATGTCTTATTTTAGAGTTTATCCTCTCTCTTTTAGGATGCTTTTAGAGCTTCAAAATTGGTAAATAACTAAGAATTTTCAAACTTAATATGAAAAAAATAAGTAAGGAGTACAATGATAAGACTTTAAGGTCTATTTTAAAATAGCTAAAAGTTAAGGAGGAAAGTAAAAAATTTCGTAAAGGACTTTTTCGTCTTTTTAAGTTTATAGTTCTTTTCTTTATTTTTCTTTTATTTTTACAGCAAATAAATCAAGTATCTGCTCTCTATATATACAATTCCCACGTTAAGCGCACGCCGCTTGCGCTCGCTGTCTGCCTCTCTCGGTTCTCATCCTCACACCAACCTCCCCCACCATGGTCGCCTCCGGCACCGGCGCTGCCTTTTCCTTCTCCGAGGACCCCGGCGATTGGGTCCGTGAAGCGCTTCTCGACCTCCGCCTCCCCGCCGAGGTTCTCCTCGGCTTTCGCCGGCGCCGCCACAGGCCGGAGGCGGAGGCCGACGAGGACGCGGCTACGTCCACCTCGGCGGCCGAGAAGGTGCCGGACGAGTGGGGGAGGCGAATCAAGCGGTCGCGGATGGTGCGGCTCCCGCGGATCGCCGAGGCGCCGCTTGAGGAAGAGCTGGCGGTGATGAAGAGGAGGGCGAGCCCGCAGTCGCCCCTCGATCTGTGCCGCAGCGCGTCGGCGAGCTCCGCAGAGAAGCCGGAGGTGGCACCGAGGTCTCTGGCCCTTGTGGCCGAAGCCGTCGCCGCCGAAGCTTGCCACATCGAGGTCAGCAGCGCTTCCCCATCACAACCGCTTCCTTTTCTTGTCCCATACTCGTACGACAAAAAATACAAGTCATTGCTCTATTGAAACCCAACAACTGTATTACTTCTTCCCAATTTTAAGACCATTTTGAAATTATATATCGAAGTTCGAGGGTTTTCAAGAACAAATTGAATCCACTCCTTGAGATCTGGAATTTGGGACTCGCTTTCCTTTCGAACGTTTGCATAAAATGATTCAGAGGGGATTTGAGATCGATTTTTTAGGTTTTGCAGAAGAAGGGGATGATTTATTCCACTCGTGAACTTTTATGTTTTTCTAACGCGACATTTCTTCTTTGGTTTCGGCTGCTCACCAACCTACCTGCCTTTCCATTGGACGAAGCAGTGGGTCCGAAAATGTGTCATAATGGTAATCGTCAATGGTTCTTGTTTGGGTGCCGAAAACGTAGCTAAAAATCGTGGATTATTTTATTTCGAGGGGTGGCGTCGCGTGCGGTGTGGTTATCGCATGCCGCGCATCATGGGCCGTTACAGATTCCACCATTTCTATACATTTATGGTAGTTTTGTTTTCCCACAAAATTTGATTTCTTAAGAGATATCTGTTTCATTTATTGCGGTTTTAATCTGCATCTTCGCTGCCAAATTGGATGGGAGGAGCAGTGGGCTCAATTTTTTCGCTGCCTTGTATTCCAAGTAATGGCAATTATGAGCCCATTGGATCCGCTTCGGCCATGGCGCTGGCTGTCGACTTCAACAACTCTGACGCTCCTCTTTTATCTCAGGTAGGGGCGGCACCGTCGATTCCGGCCTCCGCCCTCATCCGACGGCCAGCGACGAGGAAGATGGTATCTTCTCTTTCCTTCTCCATAATTTTTTTTAATGGCCTCATGGAATCCCCAAATGTGGGCCTCGCTCGCTTCTGTTGCCTTCAATTACAAGCCACTTAGAATCGGAAAGCTTTTGCCGTCTTCTTCTCGTTCAGCGGCTTCAATGATATTTAATTGAGGTTGTCATTTGGGTTTGGTGAGCAGACAAAGCTGGAGCTGCAGGCGATGGAACGGACGCTGCTTGAAGAAAGGGCGAAGCTTCGCAAGGTTGATTCTTTTCCCCCATTTTTTTTTGTTTTTTTGAATTCTTCGTACGTAGACCAAATTTGGCCTGTTTGATTCGTCGTAACATGTGATTCACGGATGACTGCGAAGCAGGGGATAGAAGACGCGCAGAGGACCGCGGATGGGTTGCGAGCCCATAATCAAAAGCTGAAGCAGGTGTCCCTATATCTCTCTTTCTCTCTCTCTACACGGCATTATTTAATGAAACGCATCATTTATTGAGACTTTTTCTTTATGAGAATCATTTATTGAGTCCCTGGAACCCGGATAAAATTTGATTTGTTTTCTCTTTTTCTTCGGTAAAAAGTCTATTTTTTTTTTCTACTTGGCATTATTATTATCCATTGTGAGGTTTTATTTGTCTCATTTGGATCTGAGATCCTTGCATTTTAATGGATGAGAGAATCTAACACTAATCAGGTCAAGCTGGTCTGGTGTGGCTCAACTGCTTGGGCAAACTAGCTAGACTAGAGCTCATGCCAATGGGCCTGCCGTGGTCGGGATTAACTCAGCCCATGAACTAGCTGGCATAGTTTGACCCGAATCAAGCCAGCTTGGCACGGAGAGAACCCAGGCCCGGCTTGGGTTAGGCAGAACCTATTAACACTTTTAGTAGACTAGTGGCAGCCAATCGAGTCAGAGCCTGTGCTAGGACACGACTGATTTGGCTAAATTCAAATTTGACCAGGCTGAACTCAACCTAAATCGAATTGAGACAACCATGACATGGGCCAAGCCTGGGTCCAGATTGACACCTCTACTCACCATTCATAATGATTAATATTTTATTTGTAATTTATTTATTGGAATTACTTTGGATATGAGCTAACACAAACTAGTCTAGTTTTCAAGGGGAAAATTGATAATAGCTCAAATTTGGAGACTAAACCACAAATATAAACTGTGGGTGGGGGACCAATTTTTATCTTTCCCAAAGAATCTTAAATTCCGAAAAAACAGTGTTGAAGTCTTGTACTTATTTTTTTAATTTGTAAAGGAATCACTATCCTTGCTGACTCCAAAATTATTAAAACTTCAAATTTAGACCTCTCTCTACAAAAATACACAATCTATAGCCCTTCCAACCCATAATACAGAAATTTTCTTTTCATGGGCATAATTATTTATTGAATTGTTTAGTGCTACAATTCACGTTCTTCATAGCTACTAGCCCTTATGTAAAGCAACTTGATCATTTGGAAATTTGCCAATTTCTCATTTTAGGCAGTTTTCTTTCTTGCTTGAGCGTTGGGTATCATCCATTACCATTTTGATGTAATTTTAATACGACATTATTTATCAAATTGTTTAATAAAATAGCCAAACCAAAGAACAATATTTTGGTACAATAGGTGGGAGTGGACCCAGATTGTGAATTTTTCACTAGTGTACTCTCTAACTTCAA
Organism: Curcuma caesia; assembly: GCA_037834155.1. Taxonomy (NCBI): domain Eukaryota; kingdom Viridiplantae; phylum Streptophyta; class Magnoliopsida; order Zingiberales; family Zingiberaceae; genus Curcuma; species Curcuma caesia. The sequence goes on from JBBMKF010442762.1 coordinate 9,008, forward strand.
AATTTTCATTAGTTGGGCCAGTTTAGACTGTCAGTACTTTTGCAAAATATTGCTCCTGTAGAACATTACATCATGTTTATGACTTGGTTCATAGCAAGCTACCTAACCTTTTAATTAGGTAGGGCACAGTTGATCCTTCTTGATGTCAGGTTTCACATCAGAACTACTGTTTTTTATGGAACATCATATCCATTAAATATGAATGATATATCTGACCAAACCCCATCTGTCAGTTCCTATAATGTATTATAACAACCCACAGCCCTTCAACAATCATAATATGATCATTAAGGAGCCACCACATACTTTTCAATCCATATTATTGTCATTTAAAAAAAAATCAGGGGAATGCAGTATCTTAAACAGTAATTTGCTCCATAGTGTTTTGAAGTACTCAATGAGCATTTTTTCCATCCTTCATCATGCTGTTCTGTTCTCTAAGAAAGCTTATTTCTACAATTCTACCTGATTTTTCTATGAAAATTAGATGTCAAACAATCTATTGAAGCACTGATGTTCTTGTCGCAGTTGCGAGCGGAGCTTCAGAAGATCGCAGTTCCTTCTTCCCCAAGTCCTTCCCTACCCAGGAACAAAGATTTCATTGCATTGCCAGACCTCAACGACCCCTTTCCCGATTGTTAGTCCTCATCCTAATTCTCATGAAGAACCAGACCGCTAACAGCAGTCTTCAAATTCTAGTGTTTAATTTTGAGGAGCATTGCTAAGCTGCAAGGCCACAATTTATTCAACACCTGTAAAATTTAGGTAATTCCTTTACTTTCTGGCAATGAAATTGATCATTCAGCTTTTGTTCTGATCTTTTGATGATGCCAACAATTTTTGGATTGTTCACATATCTTTTCATAGCTTCTAAGTTTCGATGTAATTATCGTGAGAACAGATGAACATAGTGAGTATTTATATTTTAGCAGGAGCTGCTTCTAGGAGGCGCTGGTTGGGTTTTGTTGGGTTCGGATAATTATAATCGGGTAGGAAGTACTCATAAATCAAGTACTCGATATTACTCGGGTATCTGATAATTTTTTAAAAAAAAATAAAATATCAATGGAATAAATAAGAAGAATTTTATATCTTTAACAAAAGTTAAACAAAAAATTTAATTTTGGATGGCAAAAGAGGTAGAACGAGATAAAATCATAAAATTTATATTTGATTTTAAATAAAAGTGTGAATGTGTGTTTTTCTTTGATGATAAAAAAAAATCTGTACGTACATATATACCTTTGAAAATCACTTCATGAACATCGTTTATTTTTTTGAAATAAGAAAAACAGTGAATAAATCATGTTTAATTTATATATAATAATAAGTAGGTTTTTAAAATAAGAAAAATAGTGAATAAATCATGTTTAATTCATATATATAATAATAAGTAGATACTCATCAGATTTCGGATAGCAACAATTTTATTCTAGCTCGATCCAACAATAATAAATTCAGATTGGATAAAATATTTATATATTTTAGCCATTTAAATCAATTTTAAATATAAAAAATATTTTTTAAATACAATTTTAATTTACGAGAACATGGTTAAATAATTAGTTAATAGCTATAAAAGGTAATAGCTTTTCATCCTGAACTTTTTATTTACCACCACAAAGTCCACAATTAGCAAGTGACTGACACCGTTAACGAACCCAATCTACCAGCGTAGCCCAATGGCCCTAAAGTACAGTAGGATTTCCTCCAAGCAATCTGCGAACGGATATCTTTCTTTGTCAACAAGAACCGTTGGATTTCAGAAAGTCCGAGAGATCTAACGTCAGTTGGACATCACTTACCTGGACGCCTTGGACAAGATCATGCCTCCCAACACTTCCTACAACCCTAACCCTCGAAGCAGCGCTGGGAGATCTTGCGCGGTGGCATTGGGTCGTCGACCTCGGTGGGATTCTTCGCTTCTCGGTTCGTGCTGCTCCAGTTGCTTCTGGGTTTTGCTTAGGTCTGTAGTTATAACCTTCTATTTGTCATCCTTTATCTTGTTTCTGTTTTTTTTGAAGGGTTTAGTGCGCGTTTTGTGGAGATGGAGGCTTTGTGCCGAACCCAGAATGGCGGAGCTGTTTTCTGCTCCATAGTGGAGTTATTTTTCTCCGAGGTTGCTTTGGCCGTGGAAAAGACTCTCCTTTCGCTTCTTCTAGCGGTAAAAATGGACCTTTTGTTCCACTTGATATGCTTCCAACAATTGTGCTTTTGATTTGTGTTCGACTTCTCAAAATCTCCAGTTTGGAGATGTTTTTTTTTCTTTATTCACTTTCATTGCATGCAGATAGCTTAGAATTTGAACATAAAGCTCCTTTGCAACTGGATTTGAAGTTCTGGTCAAACTAGAGTTGTGTTTGTACTATTGCTTGCTACTTATCCATTAGTCTGCAGCTGCATTACTTTCGCGGTTGTGTTTATGTAGGTTATATGTTGATGGATCAAGGGGATACTTTATTCTACATAACTAATGCACTTTGCAAATGTCCTAAGGAGTAGGACCTTCCTTGCTTATTTGATTTCTCGATTTAACAAATTCATGTTTTAGATTAGTATCTGGTGATTTTTACTCAAGTGATAGTTTATTTCTGTTCTTGTTCCCATGTTAGTTATATTCCAGGAGATGATGGATTTATAACATCGTGATTCTTATGTTCCTTGTACTTGAGTTTTAGATTTTCTTAATATTATGAACTTATCAAAGCTTGAATTAATTATGTTTAATCATAAGGGATTTTTGTTCTCCATGTGATTTAGGTTCTACTTTAACTTACTCCATGGTGTGTGACTTTTTCTTGTGGTTTGAACTTTTTAGCTGTCATATGTTTTGATGAGCAATATAAGTGCTTTTTGCTTTTTTAACCCATATCTAGTCTGCTATTTTGCCTGTTAACTACTGTACATGTGCAAAAAACTTTCTGATGCAATCATATGCGTGATCGCACTTCCCCGCAATAAGGTACCTAACCTAAAGGCATTATCAAATATGATGTGGCAAAACAACAAACTTACCCATCTAGGGACTCACTGACAAACATTATGCCAATATCCTGCTCGATATTATCTCAATTTATGATATTTGTCAGCATGTTTCAATTCCACTGTTCATAAACTTGACCTGAAGCTCATATCTGTTGGATTTGAGCAACCCTAGTGTTCAACTTCCATAGATCTATCACAGCAAGTATCAAGTGTATTTCTTGGGTGTTTAATGGCCAACTTGTCAGGAGACAAAATTAGGGAAATTAGTAATGTTCTAATGAATAAAGCAAGAACAAACAGAAAATGAGCTAACAAAGGAAAGAAAGAACATTCTGTTTGGCTAAAACAATAAGTTACCAATTCAACAACAAGGCTAGGGTCACAAAAGACTTAGGCTTTGTGTAAGTTTTTTTTTTGTCTACTTGATTAAGATATTAGATCGTGGAATTTAACTCCTGCATTGAAGCTGGAATTAGTATGATTTTACTCAATCCCAAGCATAATGTTTGCGTTGTTTATCCTATTTACTCTTCTTCAGGTATCCTAAATTGCTACTTAATGCATTTGATGTGTGCTTTGTCGCCAAGCTGTCATGAATGTTTATGATCTAGTTTATGTTTGTCAAACATTAGAAAAGAATGAAAAAGCCTTTTATGTTTACTGTTACTAGCTTAGTTTCTTAGATTCTCTCAAGCCCAGTTGCTTCATCTCCACTTAAATTCTTTTGGATTCCTTTTTGTATTTGTTTAATCCTTGTTTTTCTTAACCTGTCTATATCATTTACTTGACACACTCAATTGTTTGAACACAATATCTTTTTGGCATCGCATTTTAGTCTTCATTCGGGAAGAGTGGCATAGGAATTCATTCTAGAAGCCGATTGGGGATTGTTTTGTATTTTGATTTATTTAATAGCATATGGATGATTAAGTGTTCATAGGGCAAGAATCTTCCGACTTTGTTGTAGTGATGAATATTCTCTTTCAGATGGGCTCGTCCTCAAGTGAAACTGCTTCACTTGTTGAAGGTCCTGATGCAATTTACAGGTAGATGCTGTTACCTTAACTTCAAAGCAGTCATGATCCTGATATGGTACCAGCGAATAATCTTAGTTTCGTTTCTTTGAAGGCTACTTCGAAAGAGCAAGAATGAAGTTGTGCTAGAGAACAAGGATGATGGTGATTCAGATGAGGACGAAGAGGATGATGATGAACAAGATGGCGAAGACCAAGAAGAGGACGATGGGGCTGAAGGTGATCCTTCTGGGGATGAAAACGCTGAGGGAATGTGTAATATGTTGCAAGAAGAATATTTGTGTTAGTTACTTTTAGTTATTTGTAAATATTGAGGTGATTAAATATATCGGTGTTTTTCTATTTGTGATTTGTTGGATGAATTTATAATATTATGATAATTGTGTACTATTGGGAATTAGATTGATGTCACTCTTGCTCGATCATAATTTACAAACAACATAAAAAAATAAGTGTTATT
>JBBMKF010442771.1:0-13486 GCA_037834155.1 Curcuma caesia
TTCAATACATTCATAATTACACATGTAGAGATGCTCACTAGTTGTGATCCAATCACAAATTCTCTCATGCTATGAATGATATTACGAATATTCAGTATTCGAGTTTAAGATCCGATCAAGCACATATAGAATATGCACTCAAGTAGTGAATTGCTATTTATCCAATAAATCGTATAACTGTAAGGTGATTACCTTAGGACACCTCTCAAATCTAAAAGTGCCTACAAGGCATGGCCATGCCATCCTTCCTGGGCAAAACCTATTCAAGGCCATGTCTACCAAGCTCAGCCGTGCCCACGAAAGAGTTGGGCCAAATTTTCGGGCAGTGCCATAAGGCACGACCATGTCGAGCGAGGGACCTATATAAATATCTTTTTCAAACCCTCAAAGGGGGGCCGTCAAAGGTGAACAGAGGATGTTGCAACCACATTTTGGAGAGGAATTCAGTGTCTCATCCTTTCCTCTGGGGCTACTCCACTGTTTCTATCCACCATCGATGAGGAGATTTCGATTCGAAAATGATCCGCACACATTGATAAGTCTTTCTCCTTTTCTCATCTAGATCTAGGAACAAAGATGAACTCTTATTTTTCTTCGAATTGTATTTCCTCCATCATGGAGTAGATCCCTTAGATTCTAGGATGTAGGAGAAATTGAAATGTATTAGATGATTTGTATTTAATGGATTTGTTATTTGCCATCTTCTATGATATGTTTGTGCTTTGCTATATGGATTGTGCCTTGTGTTTGATTGGTGATATGTTTATAAAGGCTTAGATTCATGTAGATGGGAGTGAATTATGGTTTATAGAAAATCTTAGGATCATATGACTGGGGCGCCTTGTAATAGAAGGTAAATCTTAATCGGACTTTCCGAGGAAATCCTTAAATCGTAACAAACTCTTATGCGGGATAGCTAACGACAATTGATCACTAGGAAGAGATCCTTAATAGGGGTACTTAGTGATAGAGGGTAGGATATCAGATAGTATGACCAGGGCGCCTTGTGACAGGAGGTAAACCTTAATCGGACTATCGGGTATTATCTCCGACTAGTAGTCATTGCATTAGAGGATAATAATTGAATCCCAATGAAACTTGATGAGGTCTAGTTGGGTTGCTTGGTTATAATCCCTGCATTGATATAAATATTGAGGAATGGTAAAGTGTCCATGATACTATCAACCATAGTCTCAACGAATCTAAAATTTGAGGATCATTCCATACCTATCATCTAGTTGATTTCTTTTCGATCGAGATTTAGGTACTTCAGTTCTCCTTCTCTCTCTCTCCCCAACACCAAAACTCATATGTTCGCAAACTCTTTTTGTGTCAGTCTAGTAATAAATTTCATGATCCTAGTGGTTCGATACCTTTTTATTACTTGATGACATCCGTACTCTTGCGGGAGCCTATCAACTAGTCCTAAATAGAGATTAGGCAAGGGAAAGTTAAAGAAGATTAAGGATGACCAGATGATTGGCAGGTGGGAAGTCTATCAAGTGACTAGTCCTAATTGAAAGTTAGGCAAGGGTAAGCCTAGTAGGTTAGATCTATAGGATAAGGCTTAGGTAAGTCTAGTAGGTTAGATCTATAGGATAAGGCTTAGGTAAGCCTAGTAGGTTAGACAGACTACAGCTAGGCTTAAGTTGCTTGTTTGTGTGTATAAACTTGATAGATCTGCAAGTATACGATCGTCGTCAAGTAATAAAAAGATATCAAACCACAGAGACTGTAGAATCGATCGCTATACTAACACAAGAAGAGTTGAGAGTTCACATAATTTGAATTGAGATGGGGGAAGTGAGAGTGAAATCAAGCTCCTAGACTTCAATCGAAGAGAAATCAGCTAAGTGAAAGGATTGGAAAAATGATCCTAGGACTTCGGATTCTCGAGATTATGGTTGATTGATCATGGACTCCTTACCATTCCTCAAATGATTACACAATTTCAGAGATTCTAACCAAAATATCCAATTATACCTCATCAGGTTTCATCAAAATTTAATCATGAATCCTCTAATGTTATGATTACTAGTCTAAGATAACTCCCAGATAGCCTAGTTCTATAGCTCTCCCACTATCACAAGACACTCCAACAATACTACTAGTGTCCTACCCTCTGTCACCGAGTACCCAATTAAGGACCTCTTCCTAGCAATCAATAACTGTTAACTATCTCTCATAAGAATTCATTGTAGTCTAAGAATCTCCTCGAAAAGTCCGATTAAAGATTCACTTTCTGTCATAAGGCATCCCGGTCATACGATCCTAAGATTTCCGTTAAACTATAACTCACCCTCATCCATATGAAATCAAACTATTCATAGACATATTATCAAATAAGTGTAAGACACAAATCCACATAGCAATGCATAATCAAATCATTGATATGGTAAATATCAAATCCATAGATATAATCATTCATTTACATCCCGATTCCTCTTACATCCTAAAATCTAAGGATCTACTCCATGACGGAGGAAATACAACACAAAGAAGAATAAAAACAGTACATCTTACTCCTAAATCTGAAAGAAAAAAGGAGATAAGACTTATCAATCAATGTAGTCTTCTTGGTCTTGCAATCTCCTCATCGACAGTGGATGGATGCGGCGGAGTAGTCCTGAATAAATGGATGGATCGCTGAATCTCGCTCCGGATGGTGGCTACGGTGGCCTTCAATCACCTTTAAGGACTCTCCCTCCTTTTTAGGGCTTAATAAGAGAAGTATTTATATGCCCTGACGTCACACGGCCGTGCCTCATGGCACGGCCTAGGAGACACGCCCTTCACGTTTCGTCACACGACCGTGCCTGATAGGCACCGCCTGGAGCAGGCTTTCTTCGGTAAAACAAGCACGACCTTGACTTGGTTCTTCTCTGGAAGCGAAGCACGGCCGTGCCTTATGGGCATGGCCCCAAGTTGGATCAGGCTGGAAAATTTGGGGCATGACAGTGCCTAGGAGGCACAGCCCCAAGCTTGGTCGGCTCTAGTAGGGGGCACGACCCTCAGCAGCAGTTGATCTGTATGAAAGCACGACCGTGTCTGGTAGACATGGCTACTGGCTGGTGTGGCTCGGGTGGTGAGTCACGACCGTGCAAGGCACGGCTCCTCAAGATGATGAAACACGGTCGTGCTTTATAGGCACGGTCCTGCTTTGCCTTCTTTTCTTTTAATCTCCGTCTTGCCTTATTTCGCTTCAATTCCGTCCTACAAATACACAAATACAAGAGCAGACCTCCAAACTAGGAAATGGAGAAAATATGCCTAATGCATGAATAAAAGATGTGACAAACATAAGATAATGTCATGAAATGCATAAAGATGTGCAATAAATGCATTAAAAGCACATGTATACCCTACGCACATCACTGTCCCAGCTCTCACAAGCTTCTTTATCTGACCACCTTTTCCATTCCATTGCCCTACCTCCTCGATTTATGCCTTGCCTCCTTGCCCCTCTCGGTCGATATAGGGACCAAGTATAAATTAGTTGCTTGGGCCTTGGGAGACGTTTTTGATTTGCATCATCTAATCAATGAGGTTGTCTTGTACCACATTGGCCTAAGCATTATCCCTGCGGTTGGCGACACTTCTTTGAGAATGTCACTTCCCAAGTTGCTAAGCCTCCCATGGTCGCGATCAGGAATCCCCCGTCTCCTAACACCCCCCCCCCTTTTCAAATATCCCAAAAGAGAGAGGGCCTGCAACACTACCTGACCTTCTCCGCCTCACAAAGCCCTATCCAAGATCCATATAAAGAAGGTTGTCGTTTCCTGATCGACCCCCACAACTAAGACCACCCCACCTTAGCCCTAGACGATCAGTTCTTCAACGAGCACAAGTCGTCGCTATGCTCGTAGCGACACTCCACCCCTACTATTGAGACTCTTCACATGTCTCCAATCTCCCAGCAGCGGCTTGGGATCGAACCTTAGCCCCACTCCGACAGTGGTTGCACCACATGAGCTGGCCTCGTCTCACCGACTTCATTACTCACAACACAACTCAAGTAAGGTCCTCCAACTATTTTTTTCGTTATTGAAAAACCTAAAAGTGTGTGTTGCAGAGTCTGATCAACTCCCGCAAGCTCTTGGAACGGATGCAAAGCCATGACATTTGAGAAACCAACCACATGAAGGTCGTGCGATTAGAGGTCAAATGATAGCCTAAAGCAACAGTTGACTAACTCCATGACCCACACCAAAAAGGTTGTCACACAGCTATCAAGTACCACCGACAACTAGAGGCAATAGCTCAAGAGGCGAAGTGGACTTGGGAAGGGGCAACCCTAGCCAAGGTAGAGGTCATGTTGTCCCGAGCGAAGGCAACAAAGGCGAAGGTAGCGAGCGCATGGGCATCAGAGGCGGTGTGAACTTAGGAAGGGGCAACCCTAGCCGAGGTGGAGGTCATGTTGTCCTGAGCGGAGGCGAAGGTAGCGACCGTATGGGCATCAGAGGCGACAATTAGGGGACGACTGGTGTTGCCCGAGGTCGACGCAAAGGGAGCACAGAGTTGAGCGGCGAAGCTAGAAGGGGAAGTGGCAAAGTTAAACCTGGACATGTCAAGCAAAGGAGGAATGAAAGAAGGCTTGGGAAGTTGAATTTTGGAAGTCTCCCGAGCTGCCTAAGAAAGTGTGTCCTCGTGCCTATAGCTTCTTTGAGTTGGGGTTCTAGAATTGCATGGCCCAATTTCAAGCCCATGGGTACCCCTCCTGTTGGGGAAGAGTCATCCTTCTTAGATGTCGAAGTTGCGTTGGTTCAGATCTCAAAAGAATATTTCGAATTCGATCCGTAGTGTTGTAATTATAGTTGGGTCTGGTGCCCATTTGATATTTGCTTGGGCACGCCTCGTGTAGGCCAACTTAAACACTATTTTCTTACGATATATTTATCTACCTGTCTACTTTTATACTCCTTGCATTTGTGTGTGTTGAGGGTTGGTCTCCCTTCCTCTTCAAGGGGACGTGTATTTGAGTTAATCAAAATAGGGTTGGCTTTGCATCGGTCTCTCAACCGGTCAAAAGTTAGACAATTCAAAATGAGCTCAGCGCATCATCATAAAATGTAAAATTCATATGAAGTGAACACAAAGAGGGCCCAAGTGTTCTAAGGTCGTGGTAGTGTCAAGTGTTCTAAGGTCGTGGTAGCGTCCTTCCTTTGGCGTTCACTAAATAATAAGCATTTGTATTGAGCCTCCTGCCCACTTAAAAAAGATCCTTTCCATTTTGGGCTCAATTTAGCCAAGTCCCTAGTGGGTTGTCTTGCGAAGGACTAGTCCCCACTTGAAATGACTTAGGGACTACCCTTTTGTTATGCACTTGGCATATACAGCCACAATATTTTTACATCCTAGCGAAGGTACCAACTCAGTGTTTTTCCACCAAATCCAACTCCATTATCAGTCGCTCGTCATTTCCTTCTTGCTCATAGGCTTGCACCCAGGCGGTCTCCATCCCTATCTCCACAGGGATCACAGTTTCTGTCCCGTACACCATACTAAAGGGAGTTTCTCTAGTGGTCGTCTGAAGAACACGCTTAGCAATTCTTCAACCCACATTCTTACGACATGCTCAAGCTTTGTCTTCAACCCGTGTATGATATCCCCATTGGTGACTTCTACATGCTCGTTACTCTAGGGGGTAAACCACTGAGGTAAAGGCTTGATAGATCATTTAACACCAAGCTTGCATTCTTCTCCCTTGAAATTGTTGATTGTTATCACTTAATCAAGTGCCTCAGGATTCTAAACCGACATACCACATATCTCTTGAAGAACGTATTCAATCTCATCCGACCCCAAATATCACAAGAGGGGCCAAGTGAAGGAGCGCTTATAAAGGGTTCCCTCTACAAGTGTGAAGCGAGTTGCATAGCGCCGCAACTGCTAATTAGCAGTCGAGCTTCCCATAGACATGCTAAGAGATATGCCCTCCAATCTAATCCCTCTTCCCCTTGGGGTTGCTCAATTTAGGGATGCAACTCAACTTAGGCGATGATTTCTGGAGCAGTCCATTCACCCAAAGAGCTAGCCATCTTAGCTAGTTCGTCCACCCGACGACTCTCCTCTCTAGGGACTTGTTTTAGTATAACCTCAGTGAAGTATTCCTTGGCACGATCATAGCCTTCTGCGTAACTCTGCAACTTCTCATCCTTGATTTCATGCACCCCATTTGTCTGCTAGACCACTAGCTAAGAGTCCAAGTGAATGAGCATCAGTGCAATACCCGTGTTCTTCGCAGTTCAGATTCCTACTAGTAAAGCTTCATACTTTGCCTCATTGTTAGAAACCCGGAAGTGAAGTTGCACAGCTAATTGCATCTCATCCCCTTGTGGGGAGATTAACACCACTTCTATTATGTTGCCTTCACTACTAGAGGATCCATCCACAAAGACTAACCAAGGCTCTGTTTCTTTCGAATGGGTTGTCTCAGCTATAAAATCAACTAATGCTTGGGCTTTGATAGTTTGTCTAGCTAATATTAAATTTTATACTCAATTAGTTTTGTGACCCACTTCATCAGCAACCCTGTAGCCTAGGTAAGTCAGGATGCACCTCATAGTGGTGTCGGTCATGATGGTAATAGGGTGCGACAAGTAGATCGTAGACAGCAGGCCATCAAGGTGAGTGCCAAAAGTAAGCTTCTCCAATCCTATATATCGAAGTTTCAGTCCTTTCAATAAGTGATTGACATAGTAAGTGGGGTGTTGGTCAATATCTTCCTGTTGACTAGAATGAAGTTCACTGCAGTTTCCGAAGCAGCTAGGTAATCTACAATCGTTCTCTTGGGACAGACTTAGATAAGACGACCAACTAGACCAAATAACTCTTGAGCTCCTTTAAACACCATCACATCTCTGATCCCACTGGAACCTTTTGTTTGCCGAACAAGTGTAAAGTGAGATAATATTGTAATTCATCCCACCAAGCACTAGACTTCCCGTACATTTCTAGGAGGTTGTATGTTCTGAACGGTCTCTACCTTCTCCAGATTAACTTCCATTCTCCATTCGGTCATCATGTATCCCAGGAATTTACCCCTGCGTATCTCGAAAAAATGCACTTCTCCAATATCACTGAGCAGTGGCAAAGGTCTCCAAGTCCGATACTAGGTCGGTCGCATGAGTTGGTTTGACTAGTATATCATCTACATATACCTCGACATTACATGTAACATGGTCTGAACACTTTATCTATGAGACGCTGATAGGTGGCCCGTGTATTCTCCAAACCGAACAGCATGACCACATAGCAAAAGGTTTCATCCGCAATAAAGAAATTGACTGTCTTAGTCAAATTTAGCCAAAGAAATCTAATAATATCCCTGGTATACATCCATCATTAATATAAACTCTTGTTTCACAGTATAATTCATCAAGTGGTCAATGCAAGGAAGGGAGTGACAGTCTTTGCGTCAAACCTTGCTGAGGTCACGGAAATTCATGCATATCCCCCACTTATGAGGGTTTTCAAACGAAATCTAATGATATCCGTAGTATACATCCATCATTGATATAAACTCTTGTTTCACAGTATAATTCATCAATTGGTCAATACAAGGAAGGGGGTGACAGTCTTTGGGACAAGTCTTACCGAGGTCATGGAAATTCATGCACATCCCCCACTTGTTTGAAGGTTTTCAGACCAACATGACATTAGATAACCAACTAGGGATCTCGTATGTGTCCAACCATATGCAATTTCTTCACTTCCTCCCATATAACCCTATCCTTTTCCAACCCAAAATGTCGCCGCTTCTGCTTTATCGATCAGGCTATAGGGAGGATGTTGAGACAATGCTGCATGACCTCTGAGGAGATCCCCATAAAATCTTGTGTCAACCAAGCAAACACATTGCTATTCCGAAGGAGGAATCAATCCCTTTTTAACCTCGGGTCCTCCCTTCTCAACCCTTGATTCAGCCCTTTAGTGATCCGAGTGGTCTTATTGCTTTCTCCAAGGATGATGCGTATGGATCCTAATTCTTCCTCTACCATGAGAACCGATTTAGCTCCTTATACTAGGTGCACCTCACCTAGGGCATTCTTCTCGTCACGAGTTTGCATCCCTCCCATTCAGGCTCTCTTTTGGTCAACCTGTTTGATCACATAACACTTGATCTTCTAATGGTATGGGAAAGCAACCGACCTAAAAGTGCTTAGGGTTGAATGACCCAGAATGATGTTATATGTGGAAGGTGCATCAACCACTGGAAACAAGATCATAGCAATCCTCAGCCTCGGCTACTCACCCAATGCAATGAGCAAGCAGATCTATCCCAAGAGCTGAATAGCATGCGTCGAAAACCCGAAAAAGGGTGTGGCCACTACCTATAAATCTGGCATACCCATCGCCATCCACTTCAATGCTTCTCGAAAAAACATGTTGATTCAGTTGTCTGAGTCAATGGAAACCCGAGTGACTTCATAGTTGGTCACAATTGCCCACATGATTAAGCCATCGTTATGGGGTGTAGAAACCCCCTCTAAATCTCGTGGTCCAAAATCAATCACAGGCCCATCCGGTGCGTCCAAACTACAACCTATAATCATGCACTCCCATCGACTATATGTTTTTTAACCCAGATTAGAGTCTCTATCAGTGGCACCTCGCAAGATTATCTTAATAACCTCAAGTGGGTTGATTGTGATCCTCAAGTCTTCTTATGAGTCCCCACTTGGGTTGAGCATTATACATTCCTCACCGCTAGGTGTAGGTCCCACTAACGCCCTGGGTGGTTAGGGAAGAGGTGGACCAGTGGCGCAGTGAGGGGCATTTGCCACCAGCACAGATTGGACCAGTGAATGTCGATGACTCGTTTTATCTCTTGATCCAGCTTAGCACAATCTTATGTGGAATTCATGTATTCCTAGTGGAAAGAACAAAAAGTAATGAACTAGGGGCCAGTGACCTCTAGAGAATCTGATGCTCATAAAAAATTTAAATAGGACTCTCCTTAGATACTTGCTAATATACCCTAGTATATCCGTCTAGGACAAGAACCACACGGGAAGTATGCACTGCTCAAGAATGTCTACCCAAAAGCATGGCCTGGTCAATGCCTCGAGATGATAAGCATGTCACAAGATTTTAATCGTGCACTCACTTTAGAAACTTCCCTAACTAGGAACATCCTCGAAATAAATTATACATGACTTTAACCGTGCACTCTTTGAAAACATCCCCAATCAAAAATATCCCGTTATATGATACTTCAATCGTGCATTCACTTTAGGAACATCTCGACCTAGAACATTCTTGAAATAGATTACACAGAACTACAAGTGTGCATTCACCTTAGAAACATCCCTAACCAAGAACATCCCCGTAACAAGTTATACTATAGAAGCATCCTTGATTAGGAGCATCCTCGAGATGGTGCACTCAAGTCACGAGAAAATCTCCAATCAGAGTCAAACCCCTCCAATCTAATGCTTTGTTTAAGAGGAGATGAGGGAAAGGGAGGGGAGGGTAAATAAGGGGAATAAGAATTTTAACTTTTGTTTAGGATAGAGTGAGTTAAAGAGGGAAAGGGGAGAGAAGGGTAAGTTTTAACCTTCCATGCTCATGAATCGTTAGAATTTCTTACACTCCAATTTGGGGTGTAAGGAAGGGAAAGAGAAACTCAAAAATATTTTATTCCAATTTTATCCCTATTTTAAAATAGTAATTCTCAAATTAACTCATCTATTTAGATATCTCATCTTTGCGCCGTCACTCCTCACACAACACGCGCGTCTAATCGCTCGCACTCCACGACGTCGACGTCAACCCTCACTGCAAATCTTTTCAAGGATAAGACTCAAAAGGACAGAGACAGATAACTCTAATCTTCTTCTTCGCCACCTCCAATGACAGGGATTTATCCAAAGAGCATGCATTATCTATTTTAAGGTCTTCTATATCCCAACTTTTACATGCAATATTGACAAAATTTTACAGTTTTTTATCCGTCCTTTACATACGTTTGTCTTTTTTAAGAAGGATATTTTTATAACTTTATATATTTAATCTTCATTCCCCTTCCTTTCCTCCCAAACAAGGTAACACATGTTACGTTAATGCACCTTCTATCCCTTCCAAACAAGGGGAACATAAATATTTTACTTTCCCTTCCTTCCCTTCCCTTTCTCCTATGTTAATGAACTTTCTCTCACCCCATCCAAACAGAGCATAAATGTCCGACCATTCCCTAATAGTTACAGGTCCAACATAAAGTTGGCAGTAAGTGCCGCTAACAAGACCGACAATAGCAAATGTGGCTGGTGGTTAACATCCTGATGGTGTTAGATGTATGATGTAGACTTGACGTAGACCCGGCACAACCCCATACAGCCCCATGCCTCTAGTAGTCCACAGGCGGATGTGGCGGCCTATGTGGACTTCGAGATTTGACGGTATAAAAGGGTAGGTGAAGGTGGTTGAATGTAAGCTTTTCTCGCAAGCACATGAGCTCTCATTCGTGCTTTCCATTTTCTTCCTTCTCAACCCAACGTTGACTTGATCGTCGACACCCATTAATGCATGTTGACGTACAAGCACAGAAGTAGTTCGGATAGAAAGAAGTAGAGGCTCTATCAGTCCGAACCCACCGGGAAGAAGCAGCATCATCATTTTGAATCTATCTGTGGGAAAGGAGTGAAGACGAAGATGTTGAGTACAAGGACCATAACAAATCCACATAGTAAGGGGTCGAAGGAGCAATGACAACCTTCTCTTTCGACAATTTTGAAGACTACGAGAGGACCCATCTCATGGAGGCAAATTACACATCTCATCACCATTATAGTAGAGGCATTCAGGCGTGGTCAGGCCATGCTTGTTATAGAAGTGGAGGTAGAAGTGCCGATGGAGGAGGCACCGGCAACAAAGCCTATAGTGCAAAGTTCTAGGGAAGCGACTTTCGCTTTTTATGTTAAGAGAGGATTGGTAAGCCCAGCCCAACTGCCACCGAAGCGTGTTATGGCTCGACAGATGCCTTTTTCAACAGCCATATTGAAGGAAGGGTTGTAGTTTAGGTGAACGAATATAACGACACCACAAATCCAAAAGAGCATTTATGATGTTTTGAAAACGCAATTCTTCTCCATTAGTACTTCTAGGGAGTCAAATGTCGCGTCTTTCTCACTACACCAATATGAGCCATTCAAAAGTGGTTCAACACCCTAAGCCTCAGTTTTATTCAATTTTTTAACGACTTTGTTGCGTTGTTCTTGTGTCATTTCTCTAGCTCCAAGGAGTATCCCCTACTCTAAGCTTGTTCAACTTGAAACAAAAATGATAGAAGCCCCTACAGGAGTGCATTTAACGATTCACTCAGCCTATGCGAGAGGTTCCCTCAGCCATCCTAGAAATCCTAACGAGTACCATTGCACAAGGCTTATGAGAAGACTTCTTCCGATCTTTAGCCAAAAAAAACCCTTGGGACTACGATGAACTACTCTCTCGCATGGAGAAATACATTAATATGAAGGAGACGTAAAGGGCATGCCAGGAGGAGTGGAGATCCTGATCGGCGGAGGTGAGGAAGTGTCGCCCGAAACACAAACCCCCTTGACTGATGTCACCCAGGTACAAGGCATATCTTACCCCCTTGCAGGTCTCTAAAGAGTTGGCGATGCAAATTTATGAGTAGTTATTAGTTATTGAGAAGGTCACTTGACTCCTAGCGGGGACCTCGTTGCCCACAAGCAGCAACTTATTACTCTTTTCACCAAGAATACAAGTAACACACTTGTGATTGTCAGAAGCTCGACCAAGAGATCGAAAAGGGTAATTGGCATACACCCTCATATACGAACAATGTTGGTAGCTAATATGGCATACCAACCCCCACCTCAGCACCATCCTTTGGCATGACCTTGATTGGTTCCCGAGAGACAAACGCATGGGATACGGAACCCCTCCGACAAGAAGAAGACAAGGGAGAGATCAAGTTGGTAGCAACCAGACCACTCGTGGGTCATCCACATGATCTCAAGTGATGCCACGGATGGGGACTCTAATTGAACCAAGAAGAGATATAGTCGTAGGGATTATATGGCAGTGGAGGAGACATCTACCCAAACGGAGCCAATCTCGACTTCAGTCCGTAGGACTTAGAAGGGGTGGCAATCCTCACAACAATGTCTTGGTCATTCATGCCATGATGGCCAATTTCGATGTAGCTTGGGTCTTCATTGATGTTGAAAGTTCAATTAATGTTCTCTTTTTGACAACATTAGTGCGGATGGAGATGAAAGCAAAAGATTTGCAGCCTGTAAAATCGCTCTTGGGATTCTCGAGGCATGTTGTCCAACCACTCGGACAAACCAAGTTGCTTGTCTCTCTAGGGATGAGCCAAGGCGACGGACCATTATGACCACATTTACTATGGGGCAGGCGTCTTTATCATATAATATTATTTTAAGTCATCCGACCCTCAGAGCCTTTCAAGTTATGGCATCCCAATATCATCACAATATCAAATTCCCTGTGGAGGCTAAAGTGGGAGAATTTCGTAGAGAACAACAGGTCTTGAGGAAATGTTGTGGAGATAGTCCACAAAAACCAAAAAGGTCTCACTCGGGAACTAATCTAAGCGGGGCTAGGAGACAATCCGAGGAAGTCCATATAGTGCAAGGCTCTACCTCATCTCAAAAAGAGACAGAGATGGTAGCTATTGTGTCTGACCAATCGGAGAAGACTACTCAAATCTCAAAGGAGCTCGACCCCAAGCTCACTCATAATTGAGATGTTTTTGTATGGTCGCAAATAGGGATTGCACTAAAGGTGGAGCATCACCTACACATCATACCCATTGCCCAACCGATGAAATAGAAGAGGCAACACTTCAGCCTAGAGAAAAACAAAATCATTCGAGAAAAGTCGGGCATATTTGGGATGTGCATTTCCCGTTCTAACAATTCAATGTGGTTTTGGTACCTAAACACCTAGGGAAATGGCGAATGTGTGTAGACTTAACAAAGTCTTCCCGAAAGACTATATCATTTGTCCTGCATTAATTAGCTAGTGGACACTACAGCCAAACATCAATTTATCTCGATGATGAATACTTATCAGGGATATCATCGAATCCCATTGGCGAGGGCCGACCAAGACAAGGTCTACTCTATCATGTGGTCATGTCATTCGGCTTGAAGAATGCGAGTGCAACATATTAACGGCTCATGAACAAGTATAGAGCAACTCAGGCATAATATGGAAGGATATGTTGATGATAGTTTAGTCAAGTCCTTACTGGCAACAAACCTAGTGCTCAATCTGGAGGAGACATTTGTCACCATCCGAGCATACGACATGAAGTTAAATGTTGATAAGTGTGTTCGGACGATTTCCTTCGATATATGATGATCGAGTAGGGAATTGAAGCTAATTGATGAGTTAGGATTTTTATGCACTTTATCGATTCAATTTTAGGTTCTTTCATGAAAATAAATTGCTTAATGATTTAATTTGATTATATTTGTGATATATTACATAA
>JBBMKF010442780.1:0-13486 GCA_037834155.1 Curcuma caesia
GATCCTGTTTGTAACGTCGATCATCCTTCATCCACTGGAAAAGTAAGGTAAGGATTCTATTTTCTTCTAGTTCTGATCTTCTGTTCATGAATGGCAGGAGTCGAGTAGAGGAGGTGGAGCTCCGAATCTTAGTTTCTCTGATCACTCCTCGTAGGATTAGTCTAGCTCCGGCGAGATCTTCGTCCTATTGGTGAAATTCCACCAAAGTCCAAGTTGCCCTATTCTGAGGTGATCCAGGAACAATCAATACCTTGTTTGCTGCTAATTCATGAAAACACTAACTCTAACCCTAGTTTAATTTGATTCTTTTTCTTTTTGTCTGTTATTGATTGAATCAAAAAACCCCCTTGTGTTCTTTTTTGTTGATTTAGGTTAAATGATTGTTAAAGTAGTTGTTTGGTTCAATTTTGAGAGCATGAAGTTGATTGTTAAAGTGGTTGTTTGGTTCAGTTTTGATAGCATGAAAGTGTTGTAACCAGTTACATGATGTTATAATTGTTTTGATTCAAGTGTAAATGATTATGTGAATTTAATTAATGCTTGTGAATAAAGTATTTTGTATTGTATGTTGTATGTTATCGCTATTGTATTTTAGTTGTTGTATGTGGTATGATATGAAATTCATGTTGTATGTTGAACTTGTGCTAATGAAATGAATCATTGAATATGTTATTATTGTTGTAGATTATTAACATAGTGTTTTGTGTAATTGGTTGTTTGATGTGTACAATGAATGTATATAGATTTGTTGTTTGATGAAAAGAAAACTTGTATAGGTTTGTTACTTGATATTGGATTTGTTAGAGTTGTTTGATTATGTTCTTGTCTAGCAATTTGTTTAAACCATGAACTAGGGTTGTTAAGGTTGTATAAATGAATGATTGTTGTGGTTGTCATGAATTGTGAATAATGAACATGTTCTTGCTTATGTAAATTATTGATACATAATTGTTGTATTTATGAACTGGTTCATGTTAACTTATGTTTAATTGTAATTGATTAGATGAATAAATAGTACTTTGTGGAAGTTGTTGTATTTTAATGTAATTATATGAATTAGGATTGATATTGTAAATGTGTTGTTGTTTGAATAAATTTGTGATTAGGAATGTGTAATAGGTTTTGAGTTGTGAATAGTGTATGATTAATATTCTTTTGTTGATTGTAAAATTTAATTGTTAATAAATGAATCTTGTAAATAGTTACGAATGAATAAAGTCAGTAATAATAAAACACTCACACCATGTGTGTAAGATAAATTTCCATCATTGATTCCATGAGAGACGACCTGGACCTCTACTATATTACCTGAACGATAAATAAGAATTTAATTAATTATAAATTTTAATTTTGAAGGATGTGAGTGACAAAGAAAATAAATAAAATAATTTAACAATAAAAACACACCACTACCAACAATTCACTAGTATCCTCTTTCTAAAAAAGAAAGAGGTTTCGTCTTTTACAAAGAGTAGAATTGGTAATAAATTTATTGATTTCTTACAATTTAAAGCATAAAAATGACAAGAAAGAGTAGAAAGCTACCGACAAAAGATTAACGATTTGAGCAGAGTTGTCGGAGTAGTACTTCAGCATAGAATCAAAATTTTGAAGCACGATGGAAGTAGGAGGTAGTAGAAAATTACTGTTTAGAGCTGTTGGTCATGACCTTCTTTTATTAGTCATTTTGGGCACCCTAATTCTCTCCTGGATGCCCCTAACCGATCTAATTCGATTTGATCTGATCTCGCGATCACCATGATTCTTTCACCTCCGAGTGCATAAAACACTTTCGGACACCTGATTAGCTGACATGGCGACAGTTAGCGTGGCATATCTGATTCATATCCGATCGCGACTTATCTATCTCCGGGTGCCTGGACTATGAGGTGTCCTGACTAATCCCCCCTTGCCACCTCATCTTCTTTGCCAATTTGAATAGTTATCTAGGCACCAGGATCCAATAGGGGTGCTTGGACCATCCAGGCGCTTGGATCCAATAGAGTCACCCAGAGTCTAGTTTTCCTCTAACCTTATTTTTCTATATCAAAGAGTTAGCACAGTACAAATACAATACAGGAAGTTATGTTAGGATAGTTTTATAATTATCTGATCTTGACTTTTGAGTTTCCAGTGGAACCCTAGGTCAGATTGACGCCTACTGTTCCCTTCTACAAGAACACATCATCACCTACTCCTATTAGAATATTTTACCTGTCTGTCAAACATCCAGTCCTCCAGACTTTTTTGAATTTTCTGCTTAACATCTAATCTTCTGACCCCCAGTCTCTGGTCCAACTCGATCTTGGTCCTCTAAGCTCCCATCAAGTCTCTCCACCTGATGTCCTTAATCTACCAAGACTTCTACCCAGTCCTTCTGACTAGGACTTCCTTGCCTAGCCTCCAATTATGACTTATCTTGCCTAGCCTCTAGCTAGGATTTTTTCTTGTCTAGCCTTTAGCTAGAACTTGCCTATTGTATTGCCTGCACGCTTAGATCAGTTCATCAATTTACAAACAATACTTAACTTTAGATAGTTACCAACATCAAAATATAAGTTTGATTTTGGTGCTCCTTGTATCAACAATCTTCCCATTTTTAATATTTGGGCAATCTGATTTAAAGTTAAGTTTAAATTTTTATAGCCTCCGAGGCATAACTGAGTTGGTTATGACGGAGCAAAGTTGCATAAGAGGGTAAGGGTTCGAATCACAGTGAAGCCAAGATAATACCCTCCTCCGTCGTGGTCAACTGCAGCTTCTCGATTTACCTCCTCACAGATGGTTGTGAGGTTGACCGTATGGGGCCGTTGGGGTGGCGAATTTCACCCTTTGCAGAAGTTTAAATTTTCATAAAGAAGGTTAACTCCCCCTGAGTTTAAGCTCTCCCTTAATTTAAGATCGCTTTTAAAAACTCCCCCTTAAATTAAGACTTTCTTTT
This sequence comes from Curcuma caesia, assembly GCA_037834155.1. NCBI lineage: Eukaryota > Viridiplantae > Streptophyta > Magnoliopsida > Zingiberales > Zingiberaceae > Curcuma > Curcuma caesia. The sequence goes on from JBBMKF010442780.1 coordinate 2,942, forward strand.
GAAAATATTTAAAAACTTTTAAACCTCCTTATTTTCTCTCCTTTGACATACATCAAAAAATAGAAGACTCACTATTTTCAAAACTTAATAAGATTTTTAAAAATTAAAAGTTTTGAGTAAAAAGTGCACACAAGAAAGCTCTAAGTGATAATTTAAAGATTTAATTTTAAGATGAATTTTAATGCCAAAGAATAACTAAGTCATAGAGTCCAAGCATGCATCATGTAAAAATATAATATTTTAAAAATATAACATCTATGAAATTATCTTTATTAATATGTCTAACTTTTGTTATTAGTTGACTATCAGAAAATAATAGCTTTTACTAAGTTAGTCAAATTAAGTATGAATTTCTAACTAGTCATTTACTATGATAGATTACTTAACTTAATTAATATTAATTTATATTTATATCCTAGATTTATGATGATGCACTGACATAAGTATCTGAAATACAAGTTTGACCCTAAGCATCTCACACTATTCTAAGTGTCTCAATACACAAGCAAGTTAATCTTAAGGTGCTTGTGAGATGTTGGCTGCCTAAATCTATAAGTTCATACTTTATATGGGAAGACCTAGGCTAAATCCAGATTTTAAATGATTAACATAAATTTCAAAAAATAGTTTTGAAAACATAAGTTTTTAAAAATAGATTTTGAAAAATTATGTTTGAAAACTATAAACTTAAATTTTGAAAGCTAATTTAAAACATAAGAAGGTTCGAGGATCACAAGTAAAAATCCTACTCTACTAAGCTAGTTATCTTAGGTGAGTATAACTTAGTTTCCTGTGCCATAACTTAGTTTCCTCTTGCTGTGTCGGTAAACATTTAATTGAGGAACTTGGTAGATTAATGATGTAGATGTTATTTCTCATAATTCCTTTAAGTGTTATTTTAGGATTTTTAATATTTTTAATTAAGAATTCAAAATTTGAAAAGGTTACGAAATAATTAGCATCATACGATTGACTAATGCTATGAAGATTTAAAGTTAAAATTTTTTACTAATAGAACTTTACGAATGATGAAATTTGAGCTTAGTTCAATATTACCTGTTCAATTACCTTAAGTTTTCTGTTATTGTCAAATGCGATTGATCCTAGATTCTTGAGTTTCAATTTGGTGAATTTCAATCTATCTCCAGTCATGTGCTTGGAACATCCACTATCCAACATCCATTGGTCTAAATCTTAGTGTTCCTACACATAAGATATATGATTTGGATCCAACTTATATTTGGATTTTAAGATAGATTGATTTTCACTTCTTATTTTCCATCTCACCTATTTTAGATTGTCAAACACGTTAGTCCTATGGGTTGTGTGAGATGGTTATTAAATTTATTCTTGATTAATTCAATTGTGAGCCTAGAGATTTACCTGACCTTGTGTTAGATTTAGACTTAGCTTTGGGTCCGCCAAGATGGTCTTTTTAGGATAAGCTTCTAGGCTCTGGTGAATCACAATGGAAGCTATTAAAGTAACCACATGCCTAAGATAAAGCTTTCCTAAAACAATCAACCCAATGGACTTAATACTAACTCTTAGTCTAATTAGCTCATGTTGAACTAGGGTAACTCAGTTAGTTCTACTAGACCAAGTGTACCAGGTAGAATACATATGATTCAACCTCGACATGCTTCGCCCTAGCTTCCCTAACCTACTATCATTCAAATCCCTTCTAATGCTAGGTTGTTAAGGTTAGGTTGACCTTTTTCTAATTGATCATTCTAATTTAAGCATAAAATTAATCTAACCATATATCAAAAATAGTAAATCAGACAATCATACAATTTATCTAATTAAAACAATTTTTCTATTGACTCCCTCTGGATCAAGACCCTGAATTGGTCTAGTTAGATAATGAATCTAATCCTTGGGGACCCAATATTGATTAGTCAAGTTGGACTTGGGAACCCATGCTTGGACTCATTCTCTATTGGTTTGTGTCGCTAATGACAAATATGATTTGTATTATGATTTAGCTTTATATCTGAGTCTGGATCAATTGTACATGGCCCTTTGAATCTCAAGCATCATATTAAGATACTTAGAGCCCGAAGTGAACTATTCCAATGGACCTTTAAGGTCCTCAACTTAAGCTTTCAAGGTGAAATTTTCTTTCTCAAGTTATTAGACTTGAGTTGAAGTTCCACTTTGAACATCTACAATTAAGAAACTTGAGCTAGTCTTCTCCTTAAGAATTGTTACCTCCTTTTGGAGTGACTTGACCCAAACTATAAACATGGCTAACTTACAAGTTAAGCAAAAAACCATTGAATATAGTTTTTCTACTAATTGATGACTTATAGTGGGATTTAGACCTTCTGAACCATATACGGATCCGTGACTTGACTCGGACTCGGTTTCGAACTTGACTTCGGATTCAGTTTCAAAGTTGGGCTCAGATTCGATCTCAACCATTTTCTCTTATGCTGGTAGTGCTAGGAAGTTTGCTTGTTCTTCCTCGTTTGATTCCTCTGATAAAGACTCATCCCACATTGGGTTTGGCTCCTTCCTCCATTGCTTCTTATCTTTCTTCAAATTTGGATATTCCATCTTGAAGTGTCCCTTTTCATTGCACTTGTAGCAGATTACTTCGGCTTTGGCCTTTGCGGTTCGAGTTAGTCCAGTTTATTATTCTTGGACTAAATCACCTTCTTGACTTCGGACTTGTTAAATCTCTTCTTTTTCTTAAATATCTTCTGAACTAGATTGATTAGCTCGGTAGTGATCTCATCGTTGTCTTTTGAATTCGATTCATCTTCGAATTTGGGTTCGAGTCAAAATTTAGACTTAGGCTCCTTCATTTTAATTTGGCCTACAATTAGAACAATACCTTTCTCGACCGGAGTATCATTAGTCTACTCATGTAATTCGAATTTAGCAAATAATTCATCAAACTTAATTTTGGGAAGGTCCTAAGCTACTTTGTAAGCATTGACTATTGATGCCCATAAAGGCTTTTAGTGCATACCTTATTACATCTCGATTTTCGATGGTCCAATTGCATGAAGGCCATTGAGAAGGTCTTGGATCCGGGTGTGTAGTTGACTTGTGGACTCTCCTTCTTGCATATTAATATTATATATTTTATTTAAAATTAAATCTCTTTTACTTACCTTCGTGTTGGAGGTCCCTTCATGTAATTTGATTAACTTGCCTCACAAGTCTTTTGCGCTGATGAAGGGGTCTATCTAGTTGAGTTCCTTCTTGGTTAGGTCACACTGTAGGGGTAGCCTTAGCATCTATTTCGATTTTTCATTTGGTGGCATTGTCCCACTTTTCGCAGGGTTGTGGGATTCCTTCTTTCGCAGGGTTGTGGGATTCCTTCTTCGTCGGTCGGGAGTGTAAATCAGTTTGGATGATGATCCACATATCCATTTGAATTTTTAAGTAGAACTCCATCTGACCCTTCCAGTACCCAAAGTCTTCCCAAGAGAAGAGGGGAGGTCGGGCTGTGCTATTGCCTTCTTGATGGGTCATTAAAAAAATCTTGCACACAATAAAAAAAAGAGGAAAAAATATTCCAAGACTTAGTCTTGGATTAGTAGTGTGGGGAAAAAATAAAACAATGAACAAAGGGATAAAGCCATAAAGAAATGCTCGAATAGTGGTTGCACTAATTCAAAGCGCCCTCGCTCTGATATCAATTATAGGATAGAAAGCGTTCTAAAGGAGGGAGGTGAATAACTTTTATTGCTTTTTCACATTTTATAGAGACATAGCCGAAAAATAGAAATATGGAAGAAGAAAAAGATATTTTTCTTTTTTACTTGGTTCACAGCCTGCGGCTGCTACTCTAAGGCCCGCGGTCGTTGATTACTTTCGATGGGCAATTTACTAGTATCCTCCTTCTTAAAAAGGAGGTTTCATCTTTTACAAAGAGTAGAACCAGTAATAAGTTTACCAGTTCCTTACAATTTAAAGAATGAAAAGGACGAGTAAAGAGTAGAAAGCTATTGATAAAAGATTAACAATTTGAGTAAAGTTATCGGAGCAGTACTTCAGCGTAGAATCAGAATTTTGGAGCACGATGGAAGTATGAGGCAGTAGAAAATTTCTATTCAGAGCTGCAGGTCATGACCTTCTTTTATTAGTCATTCCAGGTGCTCGGATTCCCTTTCAGGCGCTCGAATTTCCTTTCGGCTGCCCCCAGCCCGATCTGATTCGATCAAAAAACTGGGTGCCTGATGTTGTCATTTTCAAAATTAAAAATTTATAATTAACCAAAGCTCTATTTATCACTTTAAGTAATATAGTAGAGGCCTGGGTCGTCTCTCATGGACTCAATGATGGAAGCTATCCTTGACAAATGGTGCGGGATTTTTATTTGTTATTCATCTTTATTCATTTCTAACCATCTATAAACTTCATTTATTGACAATTAAATCCTATAAACTACAACCAATCATACACCCTAATTACACAATTGCATTATACCACAACAAATCCAATAAAAATCATATACAACTCAAGTTCAACATTTCACTAATCATGTACAATTAAACATGAATCTTCTAAACATAAACAGTAACAACATGGCAAACACAATATTTATTCATACACATTCTACAACTAGCATGCTTGGTTACAATTATTCACAATCCAAGAATAAATCTATGAATGTTAACATGTTCAATGATTCATTTCATTATCTTATAACTTCAACATATAACATTCATCGCATTCATGATCACAAATCCAATAACACAACATACTTGCTTTACAAACATTACATTCAACATTCAATAAGTAATACATACTCCACATAATCCCTCTAATCCATGTACATGAATCACAATCACTATAAAATACAACATTCAACACTATACACAACATACAATACAACATAATTTGTTTATGAACATTAATCAAATTCACAATGATCCAACACATATTACAATATCATACAACCAGTAACCAGTTACAATTCCAAACAACTCAATACAATCCCAAGCCTATGCATCCTACAATTCCAACAGCAAAACACGACATTTAAAGTCCAACAACAACATGGATTTAGAACAAGAACAAGTTATAATTCAGACCACATAGATGAATATGCTATAGCACACAACTAAAACATTCATGTGACACACATCCTACCATTTCAACACGAACCTAAACATTTAGCCATTTGGCAACAACACAAATCAACATTTGATACAACTGAGATAATCATTTGATACACACACAGGAACATCACAAAATCAACATTTGATATTCAATTCAACCCGATTAAGCGATTGATAACACATCCTATTCAATTCCAATCGAAACAAACAACAAGAACTAAGAATAATGGGGGGTTTTGATGATTCAGCTAGCTAACAACAGAAGAAAAGAAATAAATTAAACTAGGCTAGAATTAGGGTTAGGATTAGGATCTTCCCTCAATTGGCACCAGCACCAAACTGAGGGGAAGAAGAGAAGAGATTGGTGGAACCTTCTTTCTGGATCAACACTGAACATGGCAATTGGCAGTGGTGGATTTTGTGCTAACAGGACCATGGATTTCACCGGAGAAATAACTCATGGTGAGATGCGAACGGAGGAGACGAAGGCGACAGAGCTTAGTCTCTGCCCTTCTTCCCTGCTGAAATCATAGGTAGTGCATCAGAAACAGAGAATGAAAGAACCCTTACCTTGCCCTTTTTTGATGACGGTGAAGGTCGAAGACGATCGGAAGTCCTCTGTTGAAATCACAGATAGAGATCGGTGTGGATTCCCCGTTGAAATCACAGATAGGACCCGACTACCTTTGGCGCTTTTGTGGATGCGGATCTAATCGTCGGCCACCAGTTACAACACTCGATCACCGCAGTGACCAACGACATATAGGGGAGGGGAGGTGGACAATCGACAGCCATCCAACGTAGCTCCGGCCAGCGCTGCTTTGTGGCTGATCGGAGAAGAAGAATGAAGGAGATGGGCAACGGAGATGGGCGACGAATGGGATGGGAACTCAGCAAATCGATGAGGCGGAGGAAGAACAATAATCGCAAATGAGAAGCTACAGTGCTTCCCAATCACGGCTGAGCCCCCTTTTTGCTAAACCATGTAAAGCCCTTTTAAATCCAGTGTTAAGCTGGCACTTTGAGCTTGGCTTGAACTGTGTAATTGAACTGACAACTTAATTTTGATTTGAACTGCGTCTAAATTGAAATGAACCCAACTGTATGGGCTAATTAAGTTAGTTTTATTAGGTCGGGCTGAGTGATTTTAATGGGCTAAATCTTATTTGAATTAATTTTAAGCCTAATTGAGGTAGATCTGAATCCAAGTTAAACCCAAGCTCGATTTTTCTTCCAAATTGGACTTTCAAATATTGTTATCTTCATCCTAATTTCCTGCAAAATAAACTATAACAAATTAATATTCATAATTACCTCAAAATAATAAAAAATAGAATGAAGACTAAAAATTAATCCAGATACAAAAATACACTAAAAACCCAATTTATGATATGAAATATGATCAAATTGGTTCAATCTAACCCTAATTTATCCGATCAAAAAGTTAGTTATCAATAGTGCAAGACATACACATAAAAGAATTTTGCGCATCATAGTAAGTCATAGATCTAATTAGAAAAATATTATAATTTAATTAAGAATTTCTAATTATAAATTATTTTTAATTAGTTAAGAAATTCATATTAAAAAAATGTATTCCCTAATTAATTAGATTTTATTAATTAAGATTTTTATTTCCTAAAAGAAAATATTATGATTTAATTGAAAATTTCTAATTATAAAAATTTTCTAATTTATTAGGAATTTTAAATTAGAAAAAATTATTTCCTAATTAATTAAGATTTTCTTAATTAAAGAATTTTATTTTCTAAAATAAAATATGTAATTAGATATGAAAAATTATTTCTTAATTTAATTAAAGAATTTTGATTTGTGAAATCAGATTTTTAATTATATTTTATTAAATAAGATTTACAATGACTATGGTTGGAAATAGTCATAATTAATTTCATTAATTATGTCATGTCATGTCATTTGCTATGATTAGTTGCATTAATTATGTCATGCCATTTATTGTCATGCCATATAGATAATTTAGTTGTCTGCATGAAAAAAGGATGAGACTTGAAAAATCTCTTATAAAATAATTAAAGCTAACACCTTTCGCTAATATGGTTAGAACCGGAGTTTAAGTTCTTATTTGGGTTGTTGGACTCTCTCCAAGCCTGGCTTGAAATTAAATATGTTTGAACCATTGTGATATGATCTCATGATTAGCGGGTTGGCTTTAACTTGAAACATTGATTTATTAGACTCTCTTCAAGGTCAATATGGTTAGAGGTGAAGTTGGGTGTTATACATATGATGTATATGTGTTAATGTGTCAATAACTCGATGTTTATATGAATATTCAATTAGTTGATAGCATAATGTGATAGTTATGTATACGTGATATGTAATCGGTATATGATACCTACCATTATAGCTAAGAATGACTTGTTGAACTCTCTCCAAGATTGTTCTTATCTATAAGTGGATATTAACTCATTTGAAGAGTACCTACTATCTCCCAAATTCAGAGTAAGGGTTTTTGAATTCATAAAATAATTGAGATTAATTAATGTATGTAAATTGTTTATAGATACATTACAAATCATCTCTCTTATATGCTCAATTGTATTTCTAGATTTAATTAATTACGTACGATGTTTTATTATTTGCGCATAATTTAGGACACTGATAAGTTGACTAACCCTAACTTTTAGACTGGTATAGGAATTTGAGAATTGTTCTCAATTCTAAAATTGTAAATTTTATCTTGAGTCTATAGAGAGAAAGTAGGCATGTGATGCTTCTTCCGCTTGAGGTAATTTCATAATTGATTATCATACTATTTCTTTAGACACTCGAGTATTGGATACTGGGTGCGGCTCTAATATATGTGATAACATATAGGGCTCAAAGAATAGTAAAAGACTTGTCTTAGAGTTGGAAATTATTACTATGTTCATGTTTTGATAAAGAATACCGTTTCTATTTCTTGTTTAAATAGAAAAAGGATTCCATTTGATTTTAGTAACAATTATTGTTACTTAATTTTGAATAAAATTCTTTATGGGACCAAAATATTAAATAGTAGTATCTACATGTTAGATATTTTCAACAAGACATTTAATATCGAAACAAGCAACAAGCATGCTCAAAGGATAATCAGTTAACCTCCTACTCGTGGTATTGTCATCTTGACCATATAAGCAATAAACACTGACTGAACCCCAAAGAGTTGACAGTTTGGAATCATTTAAATTACATTCATTAGATACATGTGAATCATACTTTAAAGGCAAGATGATTAAATTACCTCTTACCTGAAAGGATGAACAAGTGAGAGAGTTGCTTGGCCTTATACATACCGATGTGTCTGGTCCAACGTCAACTCAAACACGAGGAGGCTATAACTACTTCATTACCTTTATCGATGTTCATCCACGATTTAGGTATATGTATTTAATGAAATACAAATTTGAGACCTTTAAAAAGTTCAAAGAATTTAGAAATAAAGTAGAAATAGCTTGACAAGAGTATTAAAACACTTCGATCTGATCAAGGTGATATATACCTAAGTCAAGAGTTTCAGAATTATCTAAGAGATAATATAATATTGTCTCAGTGGACTCCGTCGTATACGCCCATGCATAACGGTGTATTTAAGAGGTGAAACTGAACCTTGTTGGACATAGTGAGGATAATGATAAATCATGTAAATCTACCTAGAACTTTTGGGCAACACACTTAAGACAACTGTTTACTTGTTAAACATAGTCCCGACCAAGGTAGTCTCTGCTACTCTATACGAGATATGGAATAGTAAAATCTCACTTATCTTACTTGAAGATATGAGGTTGTCCTACTTGCATTAAGAGGACTGTATCAGATAAGATAGAAGCTAAATCTAATAAATGTTTATTTATTAAATACTCTAAGGAAACAAGGGGTAACCAATACTATTCTCCCGTAAAACAAAAGTGTTTGTTTCAAGGCATACCATATTCCTAGAAGAGTTTCTCTTGTAGAAAATAATGGGAGTAGAGTTAGAACTTATTGAAGTTCAAAAGACTTAAATAGACATTAATGAGACACTTAGTCAAGAACCACAACCAATTACTTATAGTGATGAGCCATCGACTGAACCTATTGAGACATAGCCTCTTCATAGATTCAATAGGACACATAATTTTTCAGAGAAATATGGATTTCTTGTAAGTGAATTGAATGATGTGTTACTCATCGAGGACGAGTGAACTACTGATTATGAAGAAGTTCTAAAAAGTTCAGAAAGGGATAAACAGTTAACAACCATGAAGTCAGAAATGAATTTCATGAAAACCAAGTTTGTAACTTGGTGGAATATCCGTTTTGATGAGGCAATCAAAGAGTTTTATTTCTCACAAAATATGACGAACCCTTTTGTATATAAAGAAGTTAGTGGGAGTGCGAGTGTTTTCCTATGATTATATATTGACAACATATTAATGATAGGAAATGATATGCCTATTTTGCAATCAGTAAAACTATGGTTGGTCAAATGTTCTCCATGAAAGACATGAGAGAAGCAACCCATATCCTCAAGATTAAGATCTATAGAGATAGATCGAAAAGGTTGCTTGGTCTTTCGTAATCTACATATATAGACAAGGTGCAAAAATGGTTTAGCATGCTTGAATACAAGAAAGGTTACTTGTTAGTACAGATGGAATCAGAATATCTCCACAATGGTATGATATTGTTCACTTTAGGCCTAAGCCCTCATGGTTTTATTCTTGGGCTCTACCCAAAAAGTCTCATACTAATGGAGATATCTTCCATCCTTTTAAACACATGATCTTTTCCATGTGTTTTAGATGTGGAACTATGTTTGCATCTTTGCAACCCAACAATCCCCCCTCAAACAAAGGACCATAGGCCCCCCCTCAAACGGAAAACCTCCGTTTGATGTCTGAATCCTCGACCCACCAGGACTTTCTACCTCTCGGTCCACCCGACCTACTAGGACTTCTTGCCCCTCGTTCCACCCGACCTACTAGGACTTCCTGCCTAGCCACAACTAGGACTTTCTACCTGGTGTCTGATCCTCTTGATTCAAACACGGAGGCACCCACTTCCTTTGTTTTAAGGTTCAACCCACATGGTTAGATCTGTTAGATTGGAGAGGTGTCCTAAGGTAATCGCCTTACGGTTATACTATTTATTGGTTAAATAACAATTCACTATTTGAGTACACATTCCTAATGTGTTTGATTGAATCTTAAACTCGAATACTAAATATCCGTAATACAATTCATAACATGAGAGAATTTGTGATTGGATCATAACTCGTGAGTATCTCTACATGTGCAATTATGAATGTATTAAAATTATTCCTAGTCGAGGAATTGATGAGCACGAACGTCATCGATTCTATTAAGACTAGCATGTTTAGACTGTTAGTGCCCCGGTTAGTTTTGATGTGATCAACCGAGTTAAGTTAGGTCCTGTGTTATTCTAATCCCTTTGCTAAGTGTGC
>JBBMKF010442810.1:0-13480 GCA_037834155.1 Curcuma caesia
TCAATAAAAAATAAAATCTATCACTCCATCGATTCTACATGATCGATTTTATAATCATCTGTGAAGAAGTAAATCGAGAAGTTGCAATTGGCTACGACGAAGGAGGGCATTACCTCGGCTTCATTGAAATTTGATTCTTGTTCACTTCAACAATTCTATTTCATCGTAACTAACTCAATTATGTTCTAAAGATGAATAAACTAACACATACCTCTATACTATATTATAGCATATATAAAGATCAGTGACGATGATGTCAAATAAAAGACTACTAATTTGTATAACATCGATCGTATTAAATTTGTATTTAGACAGTGTAAAACTTCTAAATTCATCCCTATATCATTTTTCTTCTGTACTATCATTTAAAGCGTCATTTTTAAGTCCATCTAGTGAATGCCAAATTTATCCACTAATCTCATCGGACGGCCAGTAATTATTGCTGCGTGATTTTGCCTCCCTGGTGAGTGGCGATGGACGATGGGTTGACTTGGTGAAAGCCACAACGCTGTCCGTTGGATGAACCCGAGCAGGTTCGCGTCCATCTGAGAGCTCCCAATTGGGCTAGCAAAGAGCGCGTGGCAATCAGTGATTGGTTGACCCAACGGAATGCCAGATGTCCCTATCTGCTTGGCTGTTAGAGTTCCTGGACCACATGTGGACCAATAAGAGCGCAAGCTTGGAAGTTTGGGGGCGAGTCGGCGACACCGAGCGACATGATGACACTTTTAGGAACCTTTTCGCGAAGACGCAGTAAATTATCCACGACTCACGTTACCCACATCGATATCTACCTTGCTACTGGATGGAGACGCAGGGGACCCGTTTCATGCTGTTCGGTTACGGAAGTGAGTCGAGTATAGGCGGATGACAAAAAGCGTTTTAGGCCACGGGAGACCGAGGAGTGTGGGCCCCGCGTTGCCTCATCTCATCTTCTTTTTACTTCATCTTTGTTTTTGGTCCCTTCGATTTGCTATTGCGGTTTGCGCTCCCCTCTCCTCGCTTCTTTCCGATTGCTCTGTCTGAATTTCTTCTCGCGAGCGGATTCGATATCGCATCCTTCTTCTTCCGCTAGGGTTTTCATCCCGTCACTGATCCTCGTCCATGCCATGGAAGAGGTAAACAAAAATCATGATATTTTCCCCCGATGAGATCCCGCATAAGTTGTAGCTGCCTTTCATTCTTTTTATGATTTTGTCACACTGTGTTGGATTCTGTAGCTGGCTTTGTACAAGCTTTATTTATTTATTTTATCAATTCGATGAGTCGAAGATCATGATTACATTTCACGAGTTGCGTGTTTCTTTATTCATGTTTATTTTTTGCTCTCTTAATTAACGTAAATAACGGAATTGGGATGCGAGACCAACGAATGGATATTAACAATATAGTTGTTTGGATTCGTTTTTTTTTTGACGGATTCAGAGTTTGATTAAAGTATTATCTATTCAGATTCTTTATCTTCCCAAAATAGTTGCACGGTTCTGGATTCCACAAAGTGAAGCAGTGAACTATTTAAAACGTGCTTGCTGTTGAACTGATTTATATTGCTGTCCAGCTATTGCCCCATTACCTTTTGTTCTATGGAGTGTTCGACTACTGTTGTTTTACAAGATCAGATAGCGCTATTTATAGATGCCACTGTATATAAGTTAACTGGAGCTCCTAATGAACCTTGAGGTGTTTTGAGTGGTATAATCCTTGGGAATTTATTAGTTGGATAAAATTTTACTAAGATATAAATATTGATGACGTTCCATATTTTAGCAATTTTTGGGGCTTGGCTTTGATCTTGCCTCGTTTTTTTTAATCATGAACTCTGATTAATAAATGTACAACATAAGTATACTATCCAACCTTAGTTAAAAAGTTGACACATTCTCCAAGTATCACTGCTAAACTTATGATTCTCAGCAAATTTGAGGTAGATTCAATTTTAGCTTATCGTACCTAACGCAGCCAATTTTAATTTTCAAGTGCCTTTGGTTTTTTTTAGCTTGGGAGAATGAATGTGCCAGCTAAAACTCAGGAGCATCATCAGTATGGACATGATGGAACTTTTTATTAAAGAAGAACGGTGTCGTAGAATTACCAAGAACTATAAACCATCTCATTTGGTTGCTTTTTTAGCTGAGACTGTGGAAGCATGAATCATTTTTGTGATTATTGTGGGGAGCAAAGATCCATAGTCTATTGTAGGTCTGATGCTGCTTCTTTGTGTTTGTTCTGTGACCGGAATGTCCATTCTGCAAATGCACTTTCTCGGCGCCACTCTCGCACACTTGTGTGTGGGAGATGCAATGCACAACCTTCTGTTATCAGGTGTATCGAGGAAAGTGTTTCTCTTTGCCAAACTTGTGATTGGAATGGGCATGGTGGGTCAGCAATGGTTTCAGGGCATAAAAGACAGACAATAAACTGTTACTCAGGCTGCCCTTCTTCTGCAGAACTTTCAAGAATGTGGCCATTTTTACAGAATTTATCCTCTAGGGTTGAGTCTGATTGTGAGCAGGGACTAGGCTTGATGACTATCGATGAGAACAGTGTTAGTAATTGTTGGGAACCTTCAGGAGGCAACATTAACAGAGATACTTCATTTTCAGAGAAAGTTAAAGACCTAGAGGTCATTGATAAGCTAAATCCATGGATTGGATCATCTTCAGGGTCTGCATTATGTCCATTGCCATCTACTTCTGATCCGGCTGGTTCATCGCATTCAGTAATTGAAAAGGTACTTCTCAGATTATTTCAGTTGCCAAGGCTGTTGCTAACTTACTAACTAACTAACTAACTATATATATATATATTCACTTTCGAAGTTGATACTAACAGTTAGCTGTTTCAATGCCGCAGCGTATATTGCTTCCTACTAAAATGTGTATCCTCGCTTCCACAGAGGGCTAATTTTCAAAACTAATGGACAAATAAAGGACAAGAAAAATATAAAACCTATCATAATCCTTGTCATTTTCATCTTTTTGATGTTTGAGCTCCAATTAGAACTTGCCCTAGTTAGATGATTTTCTCTAATTCAGTAAAGAAGTTAGGAGCCTCTTTCAAGTTTGATTTCATATTGTATGCTTTGTTAACTAAACAATCAGCTTCTTGATTAAAACCTTTACAACTCCTTTGAAATTAATTTATACTTCAAAAAATCATGCACTTCTACTAATGCAGAACAGGTCACGTTATCACTTGTAAACTTAAGTGTTTAGCTTCTTATTTTGATGGCAAGTGCTAATTTTTCTTTGATTCATTTGCAGCTAGGTTGTCCAGGGACTAAAGAGATTGAATTCAACAAAAATGATTTCTATGCAGATTTCAATGTGGATGATGTTGGCTTGACATTTGAAAACTATGAAGAACTTTTTAGTGCATCTCATAGCCAAGCAAGTCACCTTTTTGATGATGATGGTGGAATAGATAGCTTTTTTGATATTAGGGAGGCTTCTGCTGCAAACTCTGACTGCAAGGATCCGGTTGGACAAGCTCATCTGGTTAGCTTTCATTTTGCCATGTGGGATTCAATTATTATGCCAACTTCTGTGCATCGTGTTCTGTTCTATTATATAATGAAACATGATCAGCTATTCCTTCCTCTTAAGTCTTTCCGTTGGGGCACACTCACTTTACACATCGCTTAGTCTCTCTGTTAATCGTTGATTTTATACCATGCAATGGCTTCTTCCTACACCTTATACTCCATCATTAATGTTTATTAGTAGGGAAGAATAGATGACTTCATAGAATAGAAAGGAGTATTCCTTTTGTTCTATAGTTATTTTGCTCCTTTAGGATACAAGTAGTGGTGGAGTTAGAGAATTGTTTAAAGGGCACAATACCAATTTAATTTAAAAATAAATTATATGGGTGTCCATTGATCCCATTTAATTTTATTTATTTAATTTTTGTTTTTTCCACACATTACATTTAGAAAAAATTATGAGACCAATTGACCTCATAAGTGTTACAATTGACATCAAATGCTGCACGACACCATCCAAAGTACTACAGTCCAAAGACAATTGTCTCATGATACTAAGGAACATTGCATGAAGACAAGTGCAGTATGCAAGACAAGTTGGCAAAGTAATAAATGCCATCAATTTTAAGGGCAATAAAGGACCTTAAAGTTGGTCTCTTGAAAGCGTATTTTAGTAAACTTCTTCAACCAATGTTTGGTTAGTATAAATACCCCATGAGGGTGCTTGTAATGGTAGAGAATTCAATTTGTGAGTTTCAATTGCAACTTAAAGTTTAGTTTGTTCTGTCCTTTCTCTCTACACCTCCTACCTCATCATCCTTTCCTTCCATCAATAAGTCTAGTAAGACTCACTTCTAGATGGAAGATGCTCTTGACTACGTTTTGAATTTTAGATTTGTCAGAATCATAAACTAGTAAACTACTAATTGCCTAGTAGTGGTAAGAAAAATCAGACTGTTGAATGACCAGAAAAAAATGCTTTTACTGTATTTGTTTTTTGACCATACTCCTGAAGTGCACAGATGACCAGAATAATGAATAAAATAAATGAAAATTACTGATGAATCATAATCATGTTAAAGCAGATCTGGAATGTGCATCCTTTTTATATAGAATTTATTCAATTATTATAGGCCACCTTATTTTTTACATTGTTTTACGAAACAAGAAGAAAAATAGCATCATCACAGATTTTATCAGCAATTGTTCATACATGTGTTATTTGACTCCTCACATCATCACATCAATCACCAAGACACAAACTTCTTGGTCATTCAAAACTTTTAATACATCTACTTGGCTTGCTTCAGGCTCTGCATTTTTTTAAAAAGCTTTTGCAACTGCAGATTTCTCAATGGCTACCTGGTCAATACGTGAGAACATAATTTACAAATCCTTTTTCCTTCTTGTGTTAACTTGCTTGAGTTAGGTACTACCTTGGCATGCTTACATGGTATAGAATATAATCTTTGTTGATGCTGTAAAAACACAAAACCTTTTCTTTTACTTTCTTTCAAAAAATAAAACGGTCCACTTGGATAAATAGATACATGGTATCATGCCCTGCACAAGCTAGTCCCATTGTGAAGCAAGCTTCACTTGTTGCATGTGAATTGTAATAATGACAGAGCTAACTAAATTAGATGAATAGATCTGAAAAACAACCGGGAGCCTAAAACCTCTAGAATGCGTGCATAAAATATAAAATTAGTGTAGAAAGAAGTGCATGATATGATATATCTTGTTAAAGAATCCAAATAATGACAATATTTAAAGTTGTCATGAATATCACCTTTCACAATTTGAAACTCTTTAAGCTCTTCTCATAATTGACTTTTTAATTACTCTCAGGTGATTTTATCATTTCCTCATATTTTCTCTTTTAAACTCTTACAAGTTTTCCCACCTTAATGTATCTAGAAATCAATGTGTGTGTACACACACACACACATGAGGGAATTAGTAAAAATGAATTTTATTCTACAATACGTTTTTGTACAACACCCAACGAGGATGCATTTTATATATGGGGTAAATTACTAGTAATTCATCCAATATAAAATGCATTATATAAATATATATAGAGGGTGAGCGATGCATAATTCATCTAATAAAGAAAAATGCCTCATGAAAGGGTCAACAATTCGCATTTTACCTAGTCAGCATTCCACCTAATCAGGAATGCATCTATATAAAATGGTTGAAACTTCCATAATGCGTGAAAGGACCCAAGGTCCCTTTAGGGTGCAAAATAAAAGTTTTATAGTATAAGTAATTTATCCATTATATTATTATTGTAGTATAAATAGTTATATATTTTAGTTTGTCTCTTGTGAATCACTTTATCATCAACAAATCTCAACAAAATAATAAAACTAAATAAACAACTAACAAGATTAAATAAGAGCTAGCAACATAAAAGCATCAAGTAATCATGAGTAGAGACAAGTTTGAAAACGATCCTTTTTTTTAAAAAAAAAATCATAGTTAATCTTATATCATTTATTTATTTATTTTTGATAATCCAGGTGTTCGGGTTTCACCCGACTAATCTTGGAGGTAGACAACCTCCCCCTTGGTTCGCCCATCAGGTAAATCTGGAATACAACTTATGCACACTCAGAGGCCGACCTCCAGAATTCGTCCATATTGGGATTCGAATCCTGGTTCACTTATTTGATCTCGAGTGCTTTATCATTGCACAATGTAAGTTAATGGGAACAAGAAGGAACACCCACCTCAAAGAACAAATCTACTTCATCAATAGTTACCCCGAGACACTTTATGCTATACTATTAATTATATATGCATAGATGTGAGAGAAAAAAAATTAACTCTTAACTACAAATTGAATTTTCAAGATAAAATCATGAAAAAAAACTTACCTCAGACACAAATACACAAGGTAGGATACTAGGATCAAGCTCCCATTAATCACAAGGCAAGATCTGCCATCACACATCAAATAAATGTTGACCTAGAACCCAACTCAAGAGCTAAACCTCAACTTAATTAAAGACACCTACCTGAGGATTAAGGATCCACGTCTTAGAACCCAAAGAAACTTACCCCTAAAATTGCTACCCTAAACTTAACTCTTACCCCAGAGATCACAGCTAGGATCTAAACTTGACAAAACAACTCCTCATAGTCAAATCACAAGCTTAGGGAAGGAAACATCACTATCAATTGCACCTTTGAGTGGAATCAACCTGGCATTAAATTGAAATAGCTACCTTAGCACCACCACTTCCACTTTGAGCCAAATTGTTCTTCAGCATCTTCCATTTGTCTTGATTCTTAAATAATATTTTCTCTCAAACTTGCAAAAATGCCAATTGATGCATGTAACTTGTGAGACTGCTAACTGAGGAACATGTATTTAACCCTTACATTATCAGGTTTCATGAGATCACCAGTTGAGGTGCACAATCCCTTCTCTTTCTACATTAAGTGGTATCAAAGCCAACCCTTAGATGTGCCTTGTGTCCCTAGTTGCCGTCTTCCTCTACCATAGTATAATTCTCTTAATGGTATGATGTCTCCACTCCCTTGTTATTTCTTATCAATTTCCCACTCATTGGCCCAGATGGGAATCCAGCAGTAACCTAGCTGCACCTCTTTTTTTTCATCCCAGGACGTGCTCAAATCTCTCCTCCTCTGTCCTGCTCTTTTTTCGATGCAGCAGGGATCAAGTCTCCTCCCTTTTGGCTCATCAGGACAGTCAGGCCTCCACCAACCCACCTATTTGTCCACCCTAATGAGTTCCTGGACCTAGCCCATTACATCCTGATCACTGCAATTCTTCATTGTTTGTCCCTAGAAGCCCATCGCAATCCTGCAGTTCTGATCATGTTTCTCAACATCACCAACCTGTTGATCTGACTCATTTCTCAACTTCTTTCCATCAAATTGAGAGTGCTATCGAACATATTTAAGATATTCACGTTGAGGTTAAGATATTCACGTTGAGGTTAAGGGAAAACTTGAATTGAGTATACAAAATACATGCCAGGAACTAAAGAGTACAACATACTTTGTTATGTCCTCCTTGTACGGCTCAACGTTCTAATGTTTATTTCCTTCTGAATTAAACATTAATATGATTTTAACATAAAAAATTTACTTACTGTGGAATATTTGAGCATGTATTCATTTGTTGATTTTTTCTCAAATTATTCTCCCCTAATTCTGGTGCCTGTACTCTCCTCTGCAACATAATTAACATCTCAAATTGAAGATGTATTTGACAGACACACAGTGCGAGCTCTGGGAACTCACATAGATATTTAATCTTTTGGAAAAGACTCCCTACTATAAATGACATTTTATCATGAAAAATGAGATTTGCCAAATGGCATCGGACAAGTTCTTTGAAGTTTTAGAGTCATCTTTCCTAAGTATTTCCTTGATCAATTACTTCGCACTTACACTTATTGCCTGAAGACTGAATATGTTTTTTAGTCTTCTCACTAGATAGGCTCAAGCTCTTGACGTAGAATAATAATGCAATAAAAAATAAAGTTAAACCTTATTTTCTTAAGATAAATGGTGAATAAATTGGTACATGGTTAAAATTTTGTGGCTTATATAATTATCTTGTTTTGAGTTTAGCGTTTCTAGTAATAGTGTTTCCAGTAAACCTACTTTATTGTAACTGAGTCTTAGGTGAAGGTAAAAGAGGCCTCCATCTCATTGCTTCATTTATCCCATTGATCAAGTTTTCTATTGGAGGTCCTCTCTTCTTTTCTGCAAGATCACTAAGGGGCACACCATCCTTGAGATCATTGGCTGAGGCGCATAGATCTATCCTCAAATCGTATCAACTCTAGTAAGAGCGCCAATTGCGGCACTTGTGTTCTGTGACATCTAACAGTGGCCAATTGTTTTTACTGGGTAAAAGCCCCTCAGGTTGTTAACTTCTTAAAGAGTCATTTTAGATGGTAGTTTTTAACCGTCTTCTCCTTGCTAAATTGTTTAAACAGTTTTTTCCAATTTATGCCAACTTATGGAATGGCATAAGTAATGCACAAATTTATAAGAATTAGATCGCATGGATTGTTGACAAACTACAATCCACTAGTCCATGCAAAAGTCCTCAAGCCAAAAGGCTTGATACTTAATCAAGCAATTTTATTTTGTGAAACTTAATTAGCTTGCTGACTAACATTTCTAATCTCATGCCTTCGCTATTAAGGTCTCTTTTTTTCTAGACATTTATGGTCCTCGCCTTCTTTTTCAGATATCTCCTGGAGAGGAAAAGATTACACTGGCAACGTGCCATGCAGTATCTGCTGATGCTTTGATGTCAAATCCAGGAAAGAAAGCTGATTCGAGTCTGTCTTTTCCTCCACGCAAAGCTCACTCCAACATATCCCTTTCCTTTTCTAGTTTGACTGGTGACAACAGCGGTGGGGATTATCAAGACTGTGTTGTATCATCAATGCTTCTTATGGGTGAACCTCAATGTTTTGTGGCTGGTCTTGAAAGTTCTTCCCTTACCAGGGATAGTGCTGTCATGCGTTACAAGGAAAAAAAGAAAGCACGCAAGTAAGTCTAGCCTGTGGGAACTTCATAATCAAAATTGTACTTATACTCAATTTCTCTAAAATCTGTGGAATGTAGGACCCTTCAAATTTCTAGTTGAGCTTAGATTTGTTGGTTAAACCAGAAAAAAATTATGGTGGTTTATTTAATTTGTACAGAGTTCTACTGTCTAACCTACGTTTTATGGTAACAGAAAAATGGTCTAGATCATTTTCTTTTATATACCCACTTGCTTAGCTCATGGTTTGGCCAGCCTCTTTAACTGAACATGGCTCATCTCTTCTGAACTTTCGTGTTTACTATTCTAAATTACTACAGTTTATCTTTTATTCAGTTTATTGTTTGTTTCAACCACCGCTAATTATTTAAAGGCCAATAATATATAGATGAACTTTTTCTGTGCACTTGAGGATAAGAATATGATTATAATTTTGCACACTAATTATTTACAATGCCCCTTTTATTTGTCAAATCCTTTGACCATTTGCTTAAGTTCTTATAGAGTGGCAACTTGGCAGTTACTAGAGAGGATACTTTTGGAGTTAAAGATGAAAAAAATTCTCTATTGGTCTTCTAGGTTATATGTGACACAGAAAAACCAGCAATTTAAACAACACATTGATTAGGTATGAACTAACACAAAGAAGTTCCTTGGGTCAAATGTGATCCCTCAGAATGAACAAAGAAAATGATGAAGTAACCTGAAATCACCATGCAATTGGCACTAACATGGTTTTTTGTTGTTGATGAAGTAACATGGAATGTGATTATATTTATTGTATCCTCTGAAAGCATAGAAAGACTATTTTGCTTGGAGTTCTGTTGATCTGCATTGCAGGTACCTCAGAACTATGAAGTCATCACTCTGTGAAGAGAAATTAGCAGCAACCTTGTACAATTACATAATGAAGAATACAATAATCAATAGTAGGGGAATGCAAAAATATATTTTGATTTGAGATAGATCAATTGTAACAATGGGTAGCCACTGAGGTTCTGTTTCCTCATGGAGAGGGGAAGGAAAGGAGAGAATGGAGAGGGAGAGGAGAAAAAAAGAGAAGGAAATCAAGAAGTTATTCACTTGGTGATAGAAAGACGAAGAAGAAAATGAGGTGGGAAAATGATCATATTATCTCCATTTTCTTCATTTCCTGAGACTTCCTCCCTTTGATTCCGTGTGATCTCCTCCATCTCCCATGACCTTTGCAGCTAGTTGCTGACATTAAACATCCTTCTGCTTGCTGAACGCAAGCTCATGTTGTTCCCCCTTCATCTGCCGCCACCTCTACAGTCATTTGCTGATGCCACTAATGGTGATGGGTGCCATGGATGAGAGGAGATGAAGATGAGAGGCGGAAAGATAGATCGTCATCCCCACCTGTGTTAAATACTTAAATTAACCAAAACCCAAGCGTATCGAGTCGGCTCACACTCAATATCCCTCCATCTGCCCACATTCATCCAAATTTGTGTGGATGCCAAATTGGTGCCCAATCACCCTTTCCACAATTTTTGGTACCAAGTGAACCAAGGAAAGGTCTAAAAATTAGCCCCTTACCTCTCTTTCCATTCAAATAAACACGCCCTAAGAATAAATTAGATTATTATGAATTCAATGAATCAGATACCATAATGCTAGATCCATCTAGCATCTTTTGAACGGCCTTAAAATTCTATATCATTGTAGGTACCACACATTGGATCATTTTTCTGTGTATTGGAGACTTAGTTTCTGTTTATTTGTAGTCAGGTTGGGTAGAGAAAAGTTCATTTCTGAAGCTTGAACATTAGAAAAGTTTGGCAAGGAATAGAATGATACCATTGGGAAGTTGTTGAATTAGTTGGATCATTGTGAAACTGAAAACTATGAGAGTAGCAAAATGACTAGACCTCTGTGTGTGTGTATATAACTTATAAGAATATTATGCACTGCTTTCTAATTTTGTTTGATAAATATATTCCTTAGAGCAATTCAATTGAATTATTTGGCTGTCTTCCTTGTATTTGTACAGGTTCGATAAAAAGATCAGGTATGCTTCTCGAAAGGCTATGGCGGAGGTGAGAAGGCGTGTAAAAGGGCGATTTGTCAAGGCTGGCGAAGCTTATGACTATGATCCACTTGCACAGACAAGAAGCTGTTGAGTGCACAACCTATCTCATTTTAAGTAACAGAAACAGTTGGTAGATATTTGTGCAAAGTGGAGACAGAAACAGGTTAGTCATACCATGCAATCAGAATATTTATTTGACCAAAGATGAAGAAAGAAGACAGGCATTTGACTGGCAGCAAAGGTTCCAAATATTAATTCAATCTTATACTGTCTAGCCCTGGAAATATCAAATATGAGTTCTCCAATTCCAATGGCGCAACCTTCTGATCTTGACATGTTGGTCTTAGTATTTGGTTTGTTAGCAGATTGAGTGAATATGTCCTAAATTCTGGAATTGCCAATGTACATGATTTACTATGTTACCAATGATCCAATAACAAGTCCTTGAACCTCAATCATATAAATCTTCCTCTTCAGCTCCCTCATGCATTTCTTTGTGGTACATAGTTTCTTGACTCCTTGAGGATGATTCACAATGCCAACATGCCATGCACCCAGGTTTAAATTTCTGCTTCAAAATTTCTCTTTATATTCTTTCGTGTTCTATTGTATCTAAGAGTATCTCTTTTGGATCAATTCACATGTAAAGGTAAGAAATACATGTAAAATAAGAACTCGATTTCCATGCTATGTGCTGTACAAATATAATATAACTAGCACTTTTATCTCTTTGTTGATTTGTTGGTGGATTTCTAAGCACAGGCAACGCTGGTTTGTTTTGCTCATCCATATTTCTTTCTTTATTTATTTTTAATCCTTGTACAATTATTTAGCCCATTTATGCAATACTTGTCAATGATAAAATGCCCTTTAGACCTGCACAACCCCATTCCTAAATGAGCAAATGACACACTATACTATCACCACTGATCTGCTCTGTTTGAGCTGAGGATTATTGTCTTTCTCTATTGTGGTTAATTGTAGCTTTTTCGATTTATTTCTTTATAGATGATCATGAAA
This sequence comes from Curcuma caesia, assembly GCA_037834155.1. Classification (NCBI taxonomy): domain Eukaryota; kingdom Viridiplantae; phylum Streptophyta; class Magnoliopsida; order Zingiberales; family Zingiberaceae; genus Curcuma; species Curcuma caesia. The sequence goes on from JBBMKF010442810.1 coordinate 12,103, forward strand.
TCAATCATATAAAACCGTTGGATGATGAATTTCACCTTATGTTGAAAAGGAACTTAGCAATGCTAAATCGTCCTTTTTTAAGAAATTGTGAAAGAGACCTCTTTATTTTTTCATCAAGTCATGTTTTCTTGCAAACATCTAGCTACTTAAGAAATATTAGTTTTGACTGAAGTAATCATTAAAATTATTATATGAGCTGTATTTTTTAAAAGAAATATAAAAAAATGTATAAATTAATAAAAATTATTAGAAAATACATTTTTTTTTAAAAAAATCACCTTTTGGTAGTATAGTATTTTTGGAGCACCCTAAATTTAAAAAATAAATACTTTAATGTGTACCTTGTGTCTTCTAGAGTTGATATATGTATTTTTTGGGTGCCAAAGTTAAAAAGGTATAATTTAGATTTTTTATCAAAAGAACGTTCTACTTTACTATTTAATCATGCATAATTATCAAATACCCTTTAGTATTATTCTGTACTATTATTTTTCGTTTAAATCTTAAATCAATTGGGTGCATTATAATAGTTACAATTTTGTAGCTGTTACAATATAAATTCCTACCATTCTTGTCTTATAATTTAGGCTTTTGTCTTGTTTTATAATTTAGGCCAAACTTATATGGATTTAGACTGTTCTAAATTCACAAGAAGCATTTTTATGACTAGCTTACATCATTTGTAGTCAATATATGTCTTATTTTCTATTTTAGACTAGTTTAGGTCATGGATCTAAATTGGACAAATACTTGAAAGCATATCATCTAGAATCGATATATGACTTCATTTTTTAAATTTAGACTAGTTTAAGGTTACTATATCACTCTAAACTTTTCTAAATTGAGAATATATATATATATATATTTATATTTATATTTATATTTATATTTTGTGCCTTCTAAAATTGATATATGCATTACATTTTATTTTAAAATAGTTTAGGGGCGTTCAGAATTGTTATATGACTCTAAATTATTCTAAATTGAAAATTAAATATATTTTTTAAAATCCTATATAGTCAACATTTACTTATTTTAAGATTATTTTAAAAAGTATTTATAGTGTAGAAAAGTTTTTATGAATGAACAATGTCTTTAAAAATTAAAAATACCTAAAAAGAATGAAAATTTAGAAAAGAGAAGACTAACAACAACAAAAATGAAGCATGGTTCAATGATATGGGTTATTAGAGTAATATTAGAATATCCTTTTATTGATTGAGTTAAGAGTAGATCTTAAAGTTGGACGAAGACTGATCTGATTTTATTTTATTTTATTTGCAAGTGAATGAGAAATATGCTTTTTATGATAATATAAACATGGATGGCCAAAGGATGCTTTTCTTTTCTTTGCATTTCTCGAAACATAGATTCCTGT
>JBBMKF010442819.1:0-30735 GCA_037834155.1 Curcuma caesia
TAATCTAGCATCCAATGCTAAGATACTTTTATGGATTAAATTTGTATAACTGATGAACCTATTTTGTTGTGAAGTTTAGATACAGACGTTTGATAATAAAATGGCTTGTCCAGTAACTGTCGGTTTATTGAGGATAACATGCATGACCAATGATTGAAGACCTGTCCACCTATGGCATCATCATCACAGTACGGTGGCCAAAGCTGCTCCTTATCTTTTTTTGATTGAGATCTATGAACGACTGGGAGAACCGAAAGAGATAAGGGTTGATCTATGAACAGCTTGGAGAGGATAATAAAGAGGATAAGTGCTGAATTTTTGTGGCTGTACTGGATCTAATTTATCATCTTGAATTTTTAGACATTCCCTCGAAGCTCACTCAAAATAATATTTACTCATCGATGTATTCTGAGTCAATATACAGAATTGATGCACCAATCAATCAATAAATAAACACTTCAATCTGCTTTTTATAGGTATGTTTTGTTAAAACCTCTATTCTCAGGCTTTCAGTAGAAGTATTCATTTGGCTTTGAAATTGAAAGTAGAAGGAATATCCAACTTCACATTGATGAAAATTTAGTTTTTCTTCAAAAATACAATACTACAAAGCTGTTACTGAGAAAAAAATAAATGACCATATTCGACCTGATTGTATCAACAACATGCTGGTTAAAAGCCGTCTGCAACTGATGACCAAAAACAATGCCCAGCCAGGATTGATTGATCAACAACACCGACACATGACAACGTCCGAGCAAGTGTAAGGTCTTGCGCTTGCTTCGATGTCCTCCATTTTTGGTACAGCTTCCAAATCACGAATGCTGTGACGAGAGCAACAAAAAGTGTACATGTTTTTGCAGATGCCCCTGCTAAATGGACGAACCTTTTCTGGAATTCCCCTATAAATCAGATAAAAGTTGTAATATGCTTCAAAACGGAACCCTCATCAACAGAGGTATAAAGAATGATGAATTGATACCTAAAGTACAATATGCGTCGTCTTCTCACCATCTCATAAGTAGTCTGATTTGTCAAAGCTAAATAGCTGAGTAAAAAGTAATTAAATAGTGAAATTAGTAGGATATCTAGATCAGGTGCGAATCAAACCTTCAAAGAGCACATACTTCTTCAAATAGAATTGATGAAAAAAACTTGAACACTATGTTAAATCAAACAATTATGGTTAACAACTTTCTTAGACATGTATATAGAGGTTTTTGTGGCTGTGGTTTGAGTGTCAAAATCAAACAGATCAAGTTACCAGTAAAATGTTCTGTTTCTTCAAATATACGGTGATGGTGGAAATAAGATTGCGGCATGAACGATATCAGCAAAACATATTCTCAGTGAGGAACCTGTATGAAGACCACTGTACAAGATGGATCCAGTAGAAACTACAAATGCTTTTTCACTTGCATTTGGGCAGGTTTCATTTGAAAGTTCAAATCTAATTAAGGCACATAATTGAGTATATAGCTTACAGAACTTTGACAAGTTTGGACGACAGAATGAGACATTTAGAAAAGCATTTTGATAAAGTGAAAATGGGGCAGGAACCTGAGACAATTTAAATTATTACGACTGATGTTACCTGTGGAAGACGAGCAGCAGGATGAGAAAGATGAGACAAAACATAAGCGCAGCTAAAAGCACTATAACAATGAACTCCTTCCACCTGATAAGATCATTCCAAACAGACTTCTTAGCATCCCAATGCATATATAAAGGGTCAGAAAGTTATATTAGTTGTCATAACCATGATCTTGTGTTTGTATTTCTGATTAAAAACGTGGAAAAGATCAGTGATAGCCAAACAATGTTTCCTAGGACATGGGCAAAAAACAATTCCAAATAAACAAGTCAATAATTATCGAGAAAGATCTTACCAAATCTTCTCAATCTCGGAGCGCAAATAGGAGATATATAATACAACTGTCCATATGCAAAGGATTGTTTCCAGAAAAATGTACCACCTAAAAATGAAAATTTGAATTAGCTCTCACCAAGAGTCATTGTTCAAGTGAAATATGAATAGGTGAATTCACATAGCACACAATCAATATTCCAAATATCGAAAAATAGTTCTTTTCAGGCATGCAAAAAATATCAAGGATTGACTGACTTCAAATATAGACTATCAAGGATTGACTGATTTCAAATGTAGATTTATGCAAAAAGAGCAAACAGTTTTTACTTTACAAACAAAGGTTTAGACAATAAACAATTATAATAATCATTAGGAGCAACAAAGGTCATCAATTTGCAAACACATCTGATTTTACAAGGAAAAGATAAATACTGAAAAGTAGTTGAAAAAGGACTCGACAATCACGCAAAAAAAAACAACCACATAAATAATACAATTTTAGCCATGTTACAGTGAAGTCTTATGGAGGAACCAATTCTTACTCTTTCATAGTTTCAAATTTAGAAAGATATATTCATAGACTCAATTCTACCATTGTGAAGTCAATGAGAGATTCCAATTTGTTAGTCGAGTGGGATAATCTCAATATGAAAAAATCACATAAATAAAATTTACAGCTAAATAGGTCATGGATATAAATACAGACCTCCAAAGATAAAACTATGATGAGCAAAATTTATATATAAAGAAGAATTATCTTAATATGTATAATAACAATGCTGATTCATATATATGAATAAATAGACTAATGGTTTGTTGTAAAGGAAAACCATTCGTACATAAGACTTAGAAAAGTGACAGTCAAAGTCAAAATGCAGCTAGACGACGGCAAAGTCATTAAGAAATCAAAGTTAAAGATTTGTTGATTGTGATCCACTTTTACCAATATAGAAACCATAAAAGATTAACACCTGATGAAATAAGTCACTACCAAAGGGATCCTAACTGAAACAATTTATTGAATGGTTTTGCATTTACTTATGCTGGAAGTAGTACAACTTCAGGTTGACAAAAGAAACCACATGATTTGGTCGACCATTTAGCTTTGCACAAGACACAAAGTCACATGTCAAATAAAAATTAAAATTACCAGCTTGCTTAATTAGCTGTTAATTTACAAGGAATAAGGTTCAAAAATTCTCCTTTACCCCTTGCCCTTGCCACAAAAATAAGTTGAAATCAATGAGGAACATGAATGGCATCACTCTCATGTGTAACAATGTTTAGTTTTGTCCTAGCACTGTATCTGCTAGTTTTGTTTATTTATGTAAGACCTAAGTAAACAATGAATAGAAGAACTAAATATGGCAAACTGAATCCAAACAACAACAAGGAAATCACCTTGATACCAAGGTGGAAAATCACAAAGTGATGGATGGATTGAGTGGGAAGAGACAACTATGAATGCATTCATTGCTAAAGCTTCTAGTCTAATTTTGGTGAATATCAAATATAGAAAAAGAGGTATCTGGATCTCCTTTTGCCAATATTTGACTTCAAAAAGGAAACTATTGTTAAAATCAGAAGATAATACCATAGTAATATTTTGTAAGTGGAAGTTATCTAGAGAGGACTTAATCTCCCAACTCTATCATGAACAACTACAAAGAGTCTATTCAGTTGCACAAGATTGGCAATCTCAAACAATGCCGAACAATTTCATGAGCATAGAGTTGTATGCTTCACTATGGTGTAGCTCCCTAATAAAATCTAATAAATGAAGATTTAATTGCTCACAAAGACAAATTAGATTTTAGACAACACATTCCATTACTTTTATTTTGGGTCAATGCTCCAAAATGATACTGGTGGACTCACCAAAATCGACAATGATTTCCTTGCCCAACACAAGTTCCTAACCATACACAGTGATGATCATATTGAAGGATGCATTTGTCACAATCATGGCAGTGCTTTGCCCGTGGAGGCTGCAAATACACAACAAACGTTGGAAAATTTTATTAAGATGCTGGATGCTAAAAACGCATGGAAGGAAGGTGAATAAATTGATAACAATGTCAACAGCTTTGATCATACGAATCAGATTGAAACATAAACAAATTCACATTAGCAAAAATGACAAGTGATAATTATTTCATGCAACAAAAGGTTTGGTAGTGTTTTCCCATCAAAAAACTTCAGTTATATCCAAAAGTAATACAATCAGTTTCAAAGAAACAGATTGACCAAAACAAAGTTAAACCAGTTCAATCCAGATATTAGCCTAAAAATAAATCGAAAATAAATATAACAACAAAACAAAAAAGAATAACAGTAAAGATTACGAGACAATAGGCTTGAGTTTGGGGATTAAATCAAAAAGAAAAAGATCAAAAAGGAGCTTGAAACAGTGCTATTCAAAACAATATGACTAATTACATATGTTTAATGGAAAGATATGCATTTTGAAGGCATTATGTAAAGAGATTGTTAAACACCTAGCAACAGAACTTTGGCATGCACATAGTGAATAAAAACAGACATTATATCATAAAAACCTTTAGGTGTTTGGAAATAAGAAACAGTCTAAAACAGTATTTCTAATCGTTAATGAACAGAAGTTTTTCTAGGGAGGTATGATTAAAAAGGTACTCAATGAATACCTGAACAATATTGCAGTAAGTGCAAGTCCAATTTCTGTCCAAAAAAAAAAAAAAAAGGTTAACTAGTAAGACACAATCTGCTAACATAATCATTCTTCGATGTCACTCTATATAGATAATACCTACTAAGTTAACAGACAAAACAAATGGGCGCTAAAATCCTAGAACATGTAGAAGTAACTTGGCAGACAAAAAAATATGAACTCTGGAATGACATGTAGAACGGGATTCCCCCTTTATTCACATCCAATTATTCAGATTTTCATAAAATCTATCAAATGAATTCATAATATTTCATTCTGAATTTATCATAATTATCCATATAATATAATGGATTAGAGTCATGATTAATTGTTCAATTTTGATATGTCAATATGTATATGTAGGGGAGTTCATTCAGTTCGAACTAAACTGGAATAAAGATAAACCAATTCATTTTTATCAATTTTGTTTAACCAAACAAAACTGAATAAGGTTACAGTTAACACTATAAATTAATATTTGCAATTAAAGTTTTAAATAAAAAATTATTTAAAAATTTCAACAATGATAATGGAGAATAGTTGGTATATAATTAAAGCTTTTCATAACATATAGTAATAGAGAAACTAGGAGTATACTTTTTGGTTAGAATTTTAAGAATAATACTATATATATTAATGGAAATATGAAAACATTAAAAATTATATTTTGGTTTCCGATTCAAAATGATTTTTGAAAAGAAACTGAAATGGAACCAAATTATATAATCAAATTTATCAAGCCAAACCAAACAGAAATACAAAAAACAAATTAAATTAAGCTTTAGCTTTTCAGGTTGAACCAAATAACAGACACCCCTATATGCATATGCATTAATATATAAGAACATCTTTTCTGTAATTTTGATAGAGGGAATTCAACTACTAATGGAATGTAGCCAACTTCATATATTAGAACAACATCCATTGAGTCTCAATTTGGATTTGACTCAGGATTGCCATTTAAATTCAAAAAATTTCTCTGAATTTGGATGTTACCACTTAGCAAGTTTCCATACAAAGCATCTGTTTTGGAAAATCCATTGATTTATTATTTCCTTACAATATTTAACATTATAGATAACCTCTTTCACATAAGCAATTTGAATGTGATCATTTGTGAAACAATGCAGAGAGCAAACGATGCTTAAAGACTGATTTTCTTTCACCCTTTTGTCAATAAGAAAATTAACCTGTTTGAAATACTTAATTACATTAGTTTTACATTAATGAAATACTTGTAAATGTACTTACTCCTTATGTGTGATGCCTAACTTCAGATCATCAATTGCCATCAGTCCATCACTGATAGACTGGGTGTGTGTTCGAGCTTTTCGATGGAGGATCATGTAGGAAAGAGATCACAAGCTGACAATTATCAATTTATTTCATCACAGCCATAGAACAACATATTCACTCTGCTAGGTTTTGTTTATAGCCATCATGATCAATCTTAGGTGGAAAACAATCTCAAGACTCAAGAGAAGACGAGCCATATCTAGATGTAAATACTAGGCAAACCAATAGGCATAGGTGGCCATATTCCTCTCTAATGATAGTAGTTTTTTTCCCCATTCTCTGACAGTAGGAACCAAGCTACAAGTTAAAACCATGCCAGCCCAAGCAAGACGCTACACAATAATTTGTTGTAGGCATTGAAACAACCACTGCAGCACAATAAACACATGATATGTGGCACCAATTAGACTCATGTTATCTTTCTGTGTCCCATATTTCCCCATTGTATTATCATCACTCTCTTGTTGTCCATTCTATCGAATTTGTTACTATGATATGAACTAAAATGCACTTAATGTTAAACATTCATAAAACACAAGCAAGTAATAAGTTCCGTGCATAATCTAGCATGCTTGCTGCAGTACCTGATGGCTGATCCAGGAGGATACAGGTCCATAACAAGCTTCAACCATGATGATGAATTAAAGTGGGTAGTCTGTGCTTCAAGATGGTGGTTGTTCGTGGAACAAATTATGTACCCATCTCTTGAATTGGACTGCCTTTGCTTGATCATTGAAAAGGAAAAGACAAAGAAGTAAAGATTTCATGTTTGAATTGCATTAACATAATTGTGGCTTGACCTATGGTCCTACTTCAAAATTGAAGACGGATTGTTAAAAGTGGTTGATGTTCCATTTGCTGCCCTCATTGCATCAATTACATACCTAACACATGAGAATACAGAAGAGACATTAGTGGAAAATTTATGTTCCAACAAAAAGGAGTGGTCATAAGGATGAGAAGTATGATAAGATAATATGTTGGTACCCTGGTGATGAGCAAGAAGTGAAGAAATATTGAAATAATGTAGCTGAAAAAACCACCAAGTATGCTGCAGTATACCTAAAAATGGGCATTCAAGGTGGAGAATAATAACTGTTAAACAGGGGAAAACTAAATCTCAAAGGAGTGTAGACAATTCAAATTAAAAAAGGAAAATAACAAAAAGTGAGAACACTACAAGTATCCCAACATGTCTTTGGAAAGAATAAATATTATAATCAAGAATCACCATAATTGAGGAATTAGGAAAAAAACATAGTATCTAAAAACTTATAACTTAAATTAACAGGGATTCGTAAAAAGAGGGGGGAAACACAGGTAGATATCACGATATCATGTGTCTAGCATAAGGATTCATGTATGCTATTGGAAGCAACATAAGAGAGATTTCAGTAGACTTTTTTATCAAGGTATATTTGACATATAATGGGGAAACAAAAATATAGGTGGAACCATGCAAAACCATACTGATGTAGGACAAACATTATCACGTCCTTTCCAATATCAAAACTGATCCAAAAGTACATTGACTAAGTAGAAACTATAAAAAAAAACAGAATTTCCTACAACGCTCACCAGAAAGTCAAGCTACTTTTCTAATTGAAGTGCTCAAATGGAAACAGATGTTAACCAATCATAGATGTTAAGGCATGTCACTGCACGAGGATTTAGCAAAGGCCAATAAAAGCTCGTTCCTCACACATCCTTAGGCACTAACTTTTCTTTTGTGGTTTCCATACAGTGCTTTTAACCTGAAGTTACAGTCATCAAATCTGTAAAGCACGAGGGAACCCCTATATTGAAGCATATAATTTAACTAACATTTCAAGATACAACCACTCTCCCTAACATCTAGTCCGGGATAACCCAGACAATCAAGTCAAGACAACACCGCATGAGAAGAATGATATCTTCCCCTAAAATAAGGGGTTCGTTCACGAAGTTGTTGACAACGAATAACTATAATTATAATCTTGCTGTTTATTGAACAAAACCCGAGATCTCTGCTGGTGTGCGCAATCTTTTTTTCTGATCTCCACCAATCATAGATACAAAAAAAAAAAGCCATTTAAGCCCTTTTGGAAACAGAAGAGAAAAAAAGGCAAGGGTTTTGAAGGCTACCAAGGCTGCTCTCTGGTCCTGCGTATCAATGAGACATCGAAGACGAAAACAACTCCCACGAAAATCACATGAAGAAGCACCATCGACAACTTCAATCCCCATGATAATCTAGTCGCTGCTCAAAGGCCCGAAATTACCCAGACAATGAATGCATCAATCATAAAAATAAAAAAAATAAAAAATCTCGAATTCTTCGGGCGAGGAAGATATCCTACCACGGTCGGCGAGATCGGGACAGATCAGGGAGCAGCGGTCGGAGAGCTTCCCGCTACCGGTGGATGAGACGCCGGCAGCCGCCATCTGTCTCTCGATCGATCCAAGATCCACCGCCTCAGGAGGCCGAGAGGAACACAAGCGACTAGGGACCGGGAAGGGAACGAAGGGAATAGCGTACCGCGCTGCCACGTGTCAAGTAAGAAATGGTGTAAAATTTGAAACATGCTCGAAGACTAGTAGTTGATCCTCGAAAGGAGTGAGCACAGACAGACAGGGTGTCGGGCCTACGCACACATAATATCTCTCAGCCGAAGTGATTACGCGTGTACGATCATGATGAGCTGTCTCGGGAGCAGCGGAAGGACGTGATCTCTCGTGGACGGAGTTGTGTTGTGGTTGCTGTGAACCCTAGACTAAGCCTATGCGGACGCGCCAGCAAATGAGCCCAACAAACTTGAAGATTAAGAGTTAATTTTAGAATTATATTAAACGAGCGATTCTATTTATCACTTTGGAAACTAATTAATGGGAGATCAATTAAAATAATTTTTGATAATGTTTTTCCCACCACTGTGGGCCTCCGCCAACAGGCAACAGCGTAGTAGCCGTCAGTATAACGGCGCACCCCTGTTTCTTCGGTTTCTGCTATCGCTGCATCGATACTCGTGCTGTTCCGCGCTCGCCCCAGAATTTCTTCTAATTCTTCTCACCTCTCCCACAGTCTTCCGCTCTCCCCCTTCCTCCGGGAGACCAACCGGAAGCGGCAACACAAGGCCATGCACGCCAAGACGGACTCCGAAGTCACCAGCCTGGCGGCCTCCTCGCCGCCCCGCTCCCCGCCGCGGCGCCCCATCTACTACGTCATGAGCCCCGCCCACTCCCACCATGACCCTGACCGCGCCTCCTTCGGCGGTTCCACCCCTGGTGCCTCTCCGCTCCATCCCCACCACCACCGCTACGCCAGTTCCCCCATTCACCACTCCCGCGAGTCATCCGCCACCCGCCTCTCCGGCTCCCTCAAGTATAACACCTATGCCTCCTGGCGCAAGCTCCAGCCCCACCCCCACCACCAGCCAGGCAACGCCACCTCCTCTGCCTGCTCAGACGACGACGGCGACGAAGAAGAAGCCCCCATCCCTGTCCGATGCTACGTTGCCTGGTTCGTCCTCGGCTTCGTCCTCCTCTTCACCCTCTTCTCCCTCATCCTCTGGGGCGCCAGCAAGTCCTACAAGCCCGACGTCTTCGTCAAGGTCGGTAACCCGAGTCGACTCGTTTCGTCCATTTCCCTAACTCAGCTCAGTAACCCGAGTCGACTCGTTTCTCGCAGAGCGTGGTGTTCCAAAGCTACGACATCCACGCCGGAACCGACATCACGGGCGTGCCCACCAAGATGCTCTCCATAAACTCGACGGTGAGGATCGCGTTCCGCAACCCAGCCACCTTCTTCGGCGTCCATGTCTCCTCCACGCCCTTCCAACTCTACTTCTCCGACCTGAAGATCGCCACCGGATTAGTAAGCACCATCACCCCCTTCCTTCCTTCCTTCCTCTTGGACTTTCCTCTTCCATGTCCCATTTCGGAGTTCCCCCAATAGCAATTTTCCACGTAGTCCGAGCATCGTAACGCAGGACGTGAGCAGGTTCTCCGATGTCGCACCGTGGGAAAGGAGGGAAGGACAAAGTCTTTAAAGTTCTGACAGTGTTTGGTACCAAGCGAGTTTAAAGAAACATAGTCGTTGAAGAACGGGCACGGACTGCTATCAGTGGGAAGAACAACAATTCCTCATTGAATTTTTAGTTTCTTCGATGAATTAGCATGATTCCTTGGTCGCGATGAAGAAGAATAGCTGTCGTTCTTCTTTTTGAGTTTTCTATTTAGTTGTGAATGGTGGTACTGCCGGAATTTGAACAGATGAAGGAGTTCTACCAGTCGCGGAAGAGCGGGCGGGTGGTGGCGGTGGCGGTGGGGAGCCGGCAGGTTCCGCTCTACGGCGGCGGCGCGGGTCTGAGGAGCCGCACCGAGGACGGAGGGCCACCGGCGACGGTGGCATTCGAGCTGTCGTTCACGCTGCGGGCCCGGGCGTACGTGCTGGGCCATCTGGTGAAGTCCAAGTTCTACCGCCGCGTCCGCTGCACGCTGCGGTTCCGCGAGGACCGCGTCGGGAAGCCGCTGCGCCTCTCCGACGGCTGCGAGTACCGCGATTAAGGAGGCTGCAGAGAAGGACGTCATGCCAAGTCCGTGACGCAGCGCATTTTGTCGTCGAGTGATTGTGTCCCTGCTGCCAGCTGTTTTTGAATTTGAATCGATTCAAAATCAACTAATTAATATGCGCATTTCATTTCTGAGAAAGTGGATTTACTAAATGTTGGTATAATTCTGGCATAATTTTTTTTATAGTTTTTGTAAAAAAAATAACAAATTATTATAAAGGAATATGACTTAAAAAGCAGTCTCGTCGCCATTTTGGCCCTATGCACGTGAGCGCGACACGTGACATGACGCACTGAATTGGTAACATAACAACTCTATGACTTACCACATGGTCTTTGGCCCACGTCAGCAGCACCATTTCATTATTTGAGTTTGAACGAAACAAATTTGGATCATAAATAAGATATAAAAGGATGTATCTATTTATAAATGTATAGATATTTGATAATTGAGTAAAAACCAAAAGGATATTTTTAATTATGTAAATTGTTAAAAAGATGATAGGAATAACTGCTACAATATATAAAAAAATATTTTAATTTGATTAATTTTATATATATGTATATATATATATATATATACTATTTTAGTTAAAATTATTCTATCTTCAATAAAATCGCTTTAATAGGATGATAAATCTCAGTTAGTCTCATTTACTATTTCTGGGAATGACCGGTCCGGTCTCATTGAAATTTCCCACCGACCACCAGAGTAAATCAGGAAATGCACGTAACGGTCAGCCTATACGTTCAGCATCATTTGATTATGTTGAATGAGATTTTAATTCCGCATTGAAAGTTTCATGATATTATGATTTATCTATATATAAGCATTGAAGTTGTGATATGGAGACACTCTCTCTCACATGTGGATAAGCAAGAGTGCAAATTTGCTCTCACGGGCGGGCTCAGCTGGTCACGACATGGAAGCTTGCAGCTTGAGGTAGGCGGTTCGAAGGTCCACGGTAGCACTTGCGATAACATCAATCACTGCCGTGCAAATTGCCCTTCACCACCATGTCATGGCTGGCCCCGCATTCACCGTGATTTACTCCCCCTCATACTGGTGGGACCTGGGATGGGGGGGCCGCTAGGTTGGCGGTTCCAACCTTTTGCAGCTTAAGAGTGCAAATTTGAGCTAAGGTGGCGGATCCATCTTTTTTTGCAGAAGAGTGCAAATTTGAGATCCGAACAATACTAAATCAAGTTGACTTGTGTGTGAATATCACCTACCCGCATCAAATGTTGGATTGGATAAAATTTATTCAGTGAATCAATCAACGTTTTGCCACGTGATTCCTCTTTTTGTCGTTGCTCAAGAGTATAACGGATGTATTAAACCACCAATTGTTGATAGTTGGCGGTTAACATTTCAACACAGACGTTTTACTGCAACAAAGGTATGTAACTCGTATGTAAGGAGGTCATGTTCTTAAGTAGAGAAGCAAACGCTTTAGCAAAAGACACAAAAGCCTCACTTCTCTTTCTTGTGTGATTAGCTCAGTAGTTTATCCGTGATAATATTCAAGTATTAACTTGGTTCACTATGAACGATCAATGTTTGGTTGTTTACATGACATTTCCATTATATTATGGGAAACATATGTTCAACATAATTTCAAAACACAGTGAGGAGGGGGGACTAATCTATTTTAAAGGAACTGTGTAAAATGCATGCTTCAGCTTCTTCTTTTTCCCTACTGGACGACCCATTCAGACTTGACAGCTCAGGGTACTTAGCATTCTAACTCCACTCGGTAGCTTGGGTAATGCATTGACTCCCACTCGATAACAAGAGTGCTTGACGATTTGGTAGCTTGAAGGACATGACCACTCACTCGACTAACTCAGTACTAGCCAACTCGACACTCAACAACTCTATTTGTTTGAACTCAACGACCAATTCATTTACACTCAACTTCCCATTCCGTTTTGAGAAACATTCAAGCCGCACAAATAACATTTGGGAGCACTTAGCATACTATTCATCAACGTTCCACTCGTGCTCAGACAATCTACAGTCTCCCTAATCCGTCTTGGCATCAACAGATTATCTGTTCTATTTGAATTGGATTCTTATAATTTTTAAGTCAGTATTTTTCTTATAATTTCGATATAAATCACCGTCAGATCCTGAAATAACTTGTAACAATAATATTTATATCATAACTAGCTGTTATAATAAAGTTGAAAATAATGATATTTTTGGTATAACAAATATGATGGTTTTTTTTTTTAAATGCGCTCTTGATAATTCAATAATTAGACGTGTCTTTTTTATTTGCACTCTTAATTATTTATATTAGTCGATATATACGAGTTATAATTTAAATTACAAATTCATGATATATAATAAATAGCATGTAAATTAGAAGATGATTTAGATTATAAATGGGCATTCTATCATTTAATTTCTATGAAATCTATGGTATTGTAGTTTGCAGCAGTTAACGGTTGATCTTTCTACGATTGTGATTAGGGATATCTCAGCCGCCGGGTTATTGTCAAAGCCGACCAGACCAAAATTGTGTCACACTCGGCCGCATTCCGGTTCACTCTTAATCCGGACGTCGGGCATTTGAAGATCGTAAATACGGGCAGAGAAGGGCTGTTGAGAGTTACTTGGGAAGAAAGCAAGGGCTCAAGCTCAGCAGGTAACCTAAACTTCGTCAGCTCCGCCTCATCGTCCTTTCCTCGGTGAGTTTTTGATCCATTTTACTTCTCTTTTCTCCCACTGCCCTTTCTTTACCCTCGCTGATCTCTGATCTGTTATTTTTTCCCTTCCTGATTTCGTTTTTTTTCGGCAGGTAGAAGGAAAGATGACTGCGGATGTCGAGATGAAGGAGGTCCAGACGCCGTCTAACTCTGTTGCATCCGCCGCCACTCCATCCACTCTTCAACGTGCGAATGCTAACCTCTGCAAAGCAGAAATTTTCATTTGGATCTCGGAAGTTTATTCTTCTTTTCTCGATTTGTTGGAATGTGTTATGATTTGCTCGTGCTGTATGGATTCAGATTTGAAGGAAATCGCGGCGCTAATCGAGACAGGCGCGCAGGCCAAAGAGGTGCGGCGCGTCGTGCGGGCGGTACGACTTACGATGATGCTCCGCCGGAAGCTGAAGGCGCCGGTGGTGTCTGCTTTTCTTGGTCATGTCCTTAACCCGGTGTCAGAAGCTTTTGCTAAGCTCTCATCGTTTCTCCCGAAGGTATGAAATCGTAGCATGGTCCTTTCCTTTGTTCCTGTGGTTAGATTAGGATTTTGTAATGATTCTTATGCTATTGATTAGTAGAAAAACTGTGCCCGTCAGTTCAGGTGTAGTATGTATGTATTTCGTTTAGTTTAAATATTGCTGCTGTAAAGATGCATTCGGTGCGGAAATCTGTCCTATCCATTGATTTGCATTTGTTTTGTCGATCTATATATCACTTTTTGTTTTCTCTGGCTTTGTTTATGCTAATTTCTAATTAGATGTAGAACTGACTTCTTTATTTAATTCCAAAGATTTAATAATAGTGAGATACTAGATAGCTTGCGCATTTATAGTATATGATGAGTAGCCGCTTTTGTCTTTTCAGAATCGCTGTATGACATCACATGGCCTTGTTTATCAGCAACACCTTTGGCATGCAGCATTTGGTGATTGAATAAAAAGAGTTATTGAGTTCTAGTTGACATGCTAAAGTTAAACAGCTTTCATTTCTAGGCCCCAAATGTCACTGACTTCACATTTATCTTGTTTCACATACATTAAACACTTTTCCAGCTGAAAGAGTCTAATATTTATATGCATTACAAACTTGTTAAATAGGTTATGAAACAAACAAACTTTTCACGCCCTCCCTATTTTCTAATTATATGTTGGTTCTCAATCTCAATTCATGGTTGAGCTCGCCATCGTGTGTGAATGTTCATGTAAAGACTGATGTAAAATGTTTATATAATTAGTTGTCCATCGCTGTCATGCTATTCAAAGATTAAGTGTTTCTCTTTGGCTTACTAGAGGTGATAATGATGCATTGTATGTACATGGATCTCATCCCCTTGGCGAGTTTATGAGAAGCCATCTCTAAGATTTATGCACAAGGAATCGTGACAGTGTTTTGCTAGTTATTAGAGTCTAATGTAATCAGGATCTGATGCAACCAGGATGTTATATACGAGGATAGTTAGTCTGTGATGTGTGCCAAACCCAGCTCATGTCTAGCAGATGTTGCTTAAATTTCTAATCATTATTAATATGTGACATGTGCCAAATTCATCCTATGTAATATCAGTATGAATTTTTAGTTGCTGGTATTGAATATTGTTTAGTTACAGGAGTCATGAGTCTTGATTTGTAACTTGTATTTATTGACTAGAAATGAAACAGGGAGAAGAAAAGTTTAACATCTTCCAAAAATCATTGTTGTACAATTATAGGGTTAATGTTCTCCATATATTAATGAGCTAAAAACATCCTTGGGTCTGCTGCCTCACTAATGAACCAAAGTTATCACTTCTTTATCGAAGCACAGATCTAAGATCGACTATACTGGATAGAACTACCTAGCAAGTTAGGGAGATTGTCCGCTGCAACCCTTTGTCACTCATAATCGAGCATTGAGTTTCTTGAGTGTATGTCAATGATGTAGTAGTAACAACACATCTACAAGCGATGTGAATAACAACGGTGTTCCTTATGGATATGCGCAATTATTGTTGCATTTTCTACTCTCTACAATGTTGTGACCTTGACAATTGATTTGCTTTTGTTCACTTGGATTACCTTGACACGATCCTAGGACCCAACACCTACCTTCGCCATTCTACAGAATTGTCACTGCACTTCCTCTAGAATGGAGTTGTTGTTCCCCTCTATGACAGGCTCGACCTCACGTTGCACATCAGATGCTGCCTCCTCAACATGGATGTCACCTCTGAATTCCTGTGTTTTTATTTTATTGATGGTTACCTAAATAGGCTCAGGATTAACCACCTCCAAGTTGCAGTGAACCACTTCAATTATTTCAACTTTGAAGAAATGAAGGTTTGCATTAGATAAATAGGTTTAGGATTAACCACCTCCAAGTTGCAGTGTACTACTTTAGTTATTTCAACTTTGAAGAAATGAAGGTTTACATTAGATAAAGTTGTGTTTGCTTCCAACAGAGATATGACAAAACTGAGTTATGGGTCAGTGATCTCTCTTTTGTAGAAGCTCTTTTTAGATAAATGTGCTTATGTTGTATGAAATCTACCTCCAAGTCCTGAAGTGCAGAAGTTGATTGCTAATGTATTTTTGAATATATTAGTTGACTAATTTAGGCTTTTCTTTCTCGCTTACAGGAAAATGAGAGTGACATGGAGGTGGACACAACAGCTTCGTCAATCCAAACTTCTGCCAAGCATTCTATACCAGAGATAGAAATTTACTGTTACTTGCTAGTTCTCTTATTTCTCATTGACCAAAAGAGATATGATGAGGCACGTTTAATCATATATGTATTCTTGTTCATTTCCTTGTTAAACCTGATCTTAAATTGTCTTATTTTTTAACATCCCTTGTGCACTAGGCTAAAGCATGTTCTTCTGCTAGCATTGCTCGACTAAGGAACATGAATCGAAGGACTGTGGATGTTTTAGCTTCGCGTCTGTACCTCTATTACTCATTCACTTATGAGCTCACCAATAGCCTTGCTGAAATTCGTGGGTGTGTGAACCAACTTATATGATCTGACAGAGCAACATTGTCATGTTTTCTTTCTTGTCAGAACTAATGTCTCTTGCTGATGGTTAACACAACATTGTCAGAACTAATGTCACGTTGCTTCACAATATTATTGGAACTTGTAGCTTATGGTTAATATAACATTGTTCTTCCCATCAGGACCCTTCTTGCCTTGCATAGAATGGCAACCTTGCGGCGAGATGAGCTGGGCCAGGTTTGTTGGTTCTCAAATAAAAAGGCTTTTTCATTTATTCTTTATGAAAGCTAGGTAATCATCATGGCTGGGTGCAGGAAACCCTTCTGAATCTTCTACTTCGCAATTATCTCCATTACAATTTGTACGACCAGGCAGAGAAGCTGAGGTCAAAAGCACCACGTTTTGAGGCACACTCAAATCAACAGGCAAAACTCTAAATCTATTAAACTTATCCTGTAATTGGAAGTGGTGAAATTACATTTTTTGGCTCTGTAGTTTTTTTTTCCTGGTTATCAAAAGTCATCCAGATGGCTAGTTTTGTTGCATCACAAGATAAATGGTCTGGGAGCAGAAGGGTAATTTGTCTACTTTCTTTTCTCTATTCTGCAGTTCTGTCGTTATCTGTTCTACCTTGGAAAAATACGAACAATTCAGTTGGAGTATACAGATGCTAAAGAGAGCCTCCTGCAAGCTGCTCGGAAAGCACCAGTCTCTGCTCGTGGTTTTCAAATCCAGTGCAGCAAGTGGGCTATTATTGTCCGATTACTGCTTGGTGAGATCCCTGATAGAACTGTTTTTATGCAGAAAGGCATGAAAAAGGCATTGTCTCCATATTTTGAGCTTACTAATGTGAGTATTTGCTCGCTGAAGAACATAGCTATATTCCAATCATATATATTAACAACTACTTTGTGTTTCAGGCTGTCAGGATTGGAGATCTGGAGCTATTTAGAACTGTCGCTGAGAAATTTTCTGGGACTTTCAGTTCAGACAAGACTCACAATCTAATTGTCAGATTACGCCACAATGTTATACGAACTGGATTACGCAATATTAGCATTTCATACTCTCGGATTTCCCTTGCTGATGTAGCTAGAAAGCTGAGATTGGATTCTGTTAATCCTGTGGCTGACGCTGAGAGCATCATAGCCAAAGCTATTAGAGATGGGGCAATAGATGCAACCATAGATCATGCTGATGGATGGATGGTATCCAAGGAAACTGGAGATGTCTACTCTACCAATGAACCCCAGATTGCATTCAATTCCAGAATTGCCTTCTGCCTCAATATGCACAATGAAGCTGTGAGAGCACTTAGGTTCCCACCGAACTCCAACAAGGAGAAGGAAAGTGAAGAGAAGAGACGGGAGAGGCAGCAGCAAGAGCAGGAGCTTGCTAAGCACATAGCGGAGGAAGATGATGATGATTTCTAAGCAAGTGAAAATAATGCAGATGCTATACGAGACATTTCTGTTCTTGAAATGGCAGTAATGGATAAGAATGTGCTTTATTTATTCTTCTCAAATTATCATCTTTAGTTGTCTTCGATTCCTGTCTCATGCCATCCACAGATGTTTCATTTTACTGAAATGGCTGTGTGATGGACTGTGCTTTTAGTTTAACTGCTCAGTGCATTTGACTTAAAACATCTTTTGAATCAGGTGGTTGTTTGGCGATGATGTTTATGACATATACTTTGATTTTGGCTTTGCCTTTATTATTATTATTTTAAAAATCTGTTAATAGAATACATTACATGCACTCACTCACCTTGCAGTTCACTTCATAACAAGTCACATGATAGAGATTAGAGCTATTTAACTAGAGGATGTGTACATATAATTTACCCTATTTACCTCACATTGGAGGAGTCATTAAATTTGCACCTTAATTTTAGTTTAAATGCTGTCAGTAAATATTTTTATCTTTTGCACTCTGTAGAGAAGAGAAAAAATTAACGGATGAGTTTTTTATTTTTATTTATTTTAAAACGGATCCCGCTTAAAAAAAACCGCGATTGTTAACGGCGTAACTCCACCATGTCCACTAACCTCGATCCCGTCAATGGGCGTTTGCCACGTGTGGTTCCACCATCTTCGGCCTCTGGTCCGTTAGGGTTCTGTCTTCGATCTGGCTGGCAACCCGCGCGGCTGTACACCCAAAATATTGGCGCGTATCGACGAATTCGAAAATGGAAGGATAAAAACTTATTGCGCTCGATCTTTCTTTGCCTCCTCCGTGGCAGCTAATCGACACCTTCGGCTTGCTCCTGCTTTGTGGCGTGCTTTCGGATTTTTGGATCTCGGGATTTGATTTCTCATATAGCACGGGTGAGTGGTGTCTCGGTTATGTTTCTTAGCTTTATTCCATTTTTTTCCCCTTTCGATTTCTTTGTTGATAAATGCCAGCTTTAACAGGTAGTTTCGAGCTTTTGATCTTTTGGTGGCAGGTGAGGCAGGCTGGGTTTGTGCTAACGCTATTTCTTATTGTAAGCCTCTCGATGATTTCTCTCTTCAAGATCACATCTTAAACAGTTGCACTACTACTATTATTTGTTTCTGTTTGTTCGATTCAAGTATTTCGTGGTTCAGAAAATTCAGAATCTCAGTTAACTGTGATGGGAAGAAGTGTATCTGATCAGGGTTGTTGTTAAAGCTACTCAACCTTGTTTTTGTTTTGTAGATTAAGAAATATTTTGGTAGATTCAGATATGGGAGTGATAAAAAGATGGAGCAATTACTGTCTAATAGGAAAATGGCTCTTAGTCTTATTTAATTGTATTGAATTTTCTGCATATTATGTTTGATGTTCGTTAGCTAGGTGCAGTTTCATGCATGGCCGGATTGGTATTGATCGTATATAGAACAGATAGACGGATGCACATAGTGTTATTATTTACAAAATAATTCACAATAAGTGATATTCATGCAAATAAAAAATTCATATACTCTTTAAGTTTTTAAAACTTACCAATAAACAAAGCATGTAGTACTTATACTAATTTTTGTTCTAAATCATGAAATAGTAATTCCTTTTTTTATCAATTAGATCGTTAAGTCTTAGAGTCTCTTTATTAATGTTGTATATTCTGGTTAAACTAAGATGTACTAGATTTGGCAATGTTTTTCTAGTCTAGTCTACATTTAATTACATTAAGTTGGTTGTGTTAAATAACTTTCTTTAATTGTAAGCTGACTGAAGATTAATTCAATATGTTACTCTCTGCACGAATATGGCCATCTGTGATGCAGTGATGCACATTGTGCAAGTATGTGTATGCGAAGATAGTCTCACAAATTCTATTAAGAGCAATGATTTTGATAATTAGATCCATTTTTGATAAATGGACTGGTATTAGTTTATGTTTTAGAACATATTCACCAGTTGATCCTGATTAAGCAACTGATGCTGAAGCATTGGTTATAGAGGAAGCTTATACCTACTGCCTTGTCTTCATTTGGTAATGTAGTAATTTTAGTTTGTTCAGTTATTCTGCTTGATTTTAGTTTTAACCACTGTAAGTTTGTGCTGCTGCTATGAATAGACATGAATAACTGTTGGTTTTAAGTTCTTTTGTTGATATTTGTACCTATTCCAAATCCTTACTATAATCTTCTATATTATAAATTCGTTATAGAACTCCTTGCTTATCATTTGTGATCATTCTATTTGCTTCTATGTACTTGTTTTAATACTATCCTCTTCCAAACCTCTAGGAATCCCAGGAATCAGTGGCTGGTGAAGCATACTTATATTTCTAAGTTAGAATTGCATTCTATCACTTGTAACCCATGGCTTTCAAGCAAAAACAGAAAGTGAAAGTGAAGAAAAATAAAAACAAGTATCTAAAACCTGGTGCACTTGCACAAATGCGTTCCAACAAGATGTCAAACAAGTTGTGTACTGACATAGGAAAGAAGAGGATTGTACTGGAGACAGAGATGGTGAAGATTAATCTACTTACTCGGGCTGATGTTATTGAAGGTGATGCACTAATGACCTCTCCAAACAGAGTTCTATCTCAGCCAATGGTAAATGAATTTAAACTGCAAAAACTTCCAGCAACACCTAAAACACCACAAAGTGTTGAATTTGAAAGCAAATCAAGGCTTGAATCTCTTCCAATGGATATCTTGGTATGTGGTCAGTGTGAGAGTTTTTTCTATCACTTGTTATACTTTGATGCAGAAGTTTATGTTTTTGACTTCATTAGTAACCACATTTTTTTAAATTTTTATTTATTTTTTTTGTTGCAAAGATCAAAATCCTCTGCCACTTGCATCATGATCAGCTAAGAGCTGTTTTCCATGTTTCCCAGCGAATTCGAGCTGCTGTAAGTGTACTATTGTTATTTTTAAAATTTTGTTCTCATTGGCTGTCGCAGAGTGACAATTGAGAGAAAAATATTAAATACTGATGTTGAGTAGTTCCATTACTTTAGGTAATAATGATTTATTCACGTGTTATGAAGCTTTTTATGCTTGATCCTTGTGATAAGTAATAATTTGAGAATTTAATTATTAACCATGAGGCCTTTTCTATGTGATTTCACCACAATATACCTGTGTCTTTGAATAAGCAATATTTTGACTTTGGAAGTAGTCAATTGCCATGTTCACATTTCTTCAGCGATCCCATTCAATGCATATGGGTTAACCGTTCATGTGAGCTGTTTGTCTTGCTCTTTACCTTGAGTTTTTATGTTTTTTTTGTGTTAATTTTTATAATTTCTGAAATATGTAGTTTAGATTTGTATCAATATAGAAGAAAATTCCATCAAATTGACCAAATATTGAGATGTGTCCTAGAAAAGAAACTAGTAATGAGTTACATCAGGTGCCTTAATTGTTTGCCAATGTCCAAAAATTTAACTTCACTATGCTACTGGTTCTTAACTCTCAAAACTGGATCCGAGGTCTAAAAGTTTCTAATCTTAATTCATTCATCTCTTTCACGTTATTTGTGCTCCACACACCAGGTTATCGCAGCCAGACAGTATCACTTCAACTACACAACTCCAGACAGGTCACGGCAGGAAATGCTCAACACCAAGACTCCAGTGCCAACTGAACATTGGCCCTTTGCAGAGTACATCTTTTTGAACGCACATCTTGCAGTTCTACCATTTAACATGCTCGCCATTTTAACCCTGTACATTTGCAGCAAGGCCGAAGGGAAAAGAATTTGGGGATCCACCCCACACACACCAAAAGCTCCAAAGCATGGTGGTCCACGATCTCGCCTTCACCTGCTGGACATAAAGCAGATTGCAGCTGTTCTATTCCCAGAGTCCACGTTACCTCAACCAAACATGGTGCCATCAGGCTTGCCAAAGCCTGTTCTCGAGCCTGTATCTTCTACAAGGGTTCTGTTCTGTGAGGATGAGCTCTGTCAGGCAGTGGCCCAGAATAAGCTTCGCTGAAGCTCCAAACTTCAAAGTTCATGGCCATTCTGCATGATCTGTTATTGTTATGTACATGTCTTTTTTGTGTTTTTCATATGCAGTCGTAGAATCATGCAGCCTGAACCCGGTTATGCACATGTCTTTTTTGTGTTGTTCATATGCAGTGCCTAGGTTTTGCAGTCATGTCCTTGAAGGTCGTAGAATCATGCAGCCGGAACCTGGTTATAGGACCTTTACATGTTCTATGTATATTTTCTCCATAGAGAATGATTTTTTTTAATTACCTCATTTCTGTAATTCCTCTGGTGCCACTCTGAAACATATAACAATATAGTACCAATGGTTATATATGTGATCCTATCAATTTGTTCATATGGACCTTGATTGATTTGATTGGTGTAAATTTGTAATCAATTTCAGTGCTATCCTCTGCCAGTATCAACTTTATATATTAATCTGGTCCCGGGGTAATAGTACCGTGGTAGAACATCTAAGTTGTTACGTAGGTACTTATGGTTTGATCTTTAATTATGATGCATTTATAAAAATTTTTCTCTAAATGTGGAGTGTAATTAAAGGAAGTTGGACAGTCTGAATTGACTGTTGCACTTCTCGATTTATTTTGATGACCAATAGAAAACTTTTGTGGGGTCGGATTAGTCATCTCATAGATTTATAAATGGCTTTAAGTTTTGGCCCGCCTGTCGAGAGTTCGGGTTTGGTTAACCTGTGCTTCGTTGGTTTTAACTCAGGTTAGAAATTAATTTAAAATAATATTAATAAATTAAAAAATTATAATTTTTTTTAGAAATTAGAGAATGGTGAACCGGACTTGTGTTAGATGATGTATGATTGAATCGGCTTGGCAGGTTGAGTTAGGGTTGGGTTGCATTATAAACCGCTTCGCCCTCCCCCCAAAACCTGTCTCCCTCTCTTTCTCTCCCGAACCTCCCGCGAGCCCTCAACTCTGCGTTCGCCTCCGACGCTTGCGCACCGACCCAACGAGCTCGCCTGCCCGCCTCTCGCCTGCGTCCCGGGCTCGCCAACGCTTCGGTTCGCGCCACCGCGCTTCAGTAGCGACGAGCAGTGCCCCTGCGCAGAGCGACCTCTCTCCTTGGTCTTGTTTCGCGCTCGTTCGTACTGCTGAAGAAGAATCACATCCTCTCTGTCCGTTTGTTGCCCTCTTCCTTCCACGGCGCTGTTATCACTGCCTCACACCTCACTGCTGCCGTCGTTGTGAATTGTAGCCGATTCCTCTTCTTCTCACCGTCTTTGTTCGGGGCGTGACGTTGCGCGCGGTAACGTGCTCTTCTCCTTTAAATGGTCGCACTGGGAGAATCCAAATTTAATGTTGATCTTTTTGCTTGAAAAAACACTGGGTAATCTGTCAGAAAATGAATTTTCTTTTTCGATAATTCATAGGTGGTGCCAGTTCTTGTTCCGGCGGAAAGGCAACAATGTAGGTTTTTAACAAGGCAATTTTGAGAAAGTTTGGTTTTTATTAATGTTCTGAAGCAGGATTAAGTCATTGTGGGCAATAAGTTGCAAGTTTGACTCTTGTGGTGTTCTTTGACACTTTTTTTTTTTGGTGTGAACTTCTTAAGCCGTGTAATGCCTTCTCCTTTACCAGTGTCTTTTCGTGTTGGGGTATGCCTGGTTGTTGACTATGTTAAGATGATTTGCAGTCTTACGAGAATTATCTTGTGCAAATTTTGTATTTATATTTTCTGTATCCTATCTGCTGTTGTGATGAGGCGACAAATGGACAGCCTATATTTCCTGGTTTTCTCTATAAACATGCATACTTTACTCTCTTAGCATATTTTGCATGCTCTAATCTCCTCTATGTGGCAACTAATGATCCCTTTTATGGCTCACAGAATTTCCAGCATGGATGCAGATCTTATTGCAGAGCAGGCAATTCCTTCAGGTCATTTAAATCGCATTGTCTTTGACTTGATGACAAATGGTGAAATAGTAAGTATTTCAATGTTAAAACTTTTTAAATCTATTCTTAAGCATAATGGTGGAGCAATTGATTATACTCAAATAATAATTCATGTATATTCTTCCGTCTCCATTGGTTTAGACAATTTTAATACTGTCTGCTTAGCCCTAAACACAACCCATAATTTGTTCTCTTCATTTGGACTTAGGACCACATTGGTTTGGAACTGCATTGGTGGTCGGGAATGCTATGATGGATGTCTTGAGTTACTAGAAAGGAAAAGATAAAAAAAAATTAATATCTAATAAATTAGATGTAGTTACACTAGTTGATAAAATGATAGAAAATAGGGTGAGATGGTATGAACTAAGAAACCATTAAATATTATAATTGGAAGTGTTGAATTGATTAAAGTTGAAGTGATAGTGGTAGAGAGACTAAAAATTAATTAATATGATAAAAAAACATTTTAACTGATTAAATTATTACTAGTGAAATGCCATTTTGTAGAGCGCAACATAAGGATAAATTTATGCATCTGACCTAAATAATTATGTTGGTATAAGATATTGAACGAATAAAACCTGTCTAAATTCATCATGGTATGCTTTGATGGATAAAGTGTGTCAAGTGTTAGTAACACATGGTACTATAGCTAACTGATACGACCAGGGACTAAAACTCTGATATGGAGTTATAGTTTGTCTTGTGTAACTATCTTCTCTTTCCTTTTTCTTCTTCTTCATCCTCCTTCCTTCATGCACTTCTAATTTGTTCCTAACTTCTTGCATTGACACTCCGACACAGGACCAAAACCATTTTGTTCCAGTCAACTACCAAAATTCAGTCTTATCATGCGTTGACACTCCAACATAGTACCCGAACTGTTTTTCTCTAGTCAACTACCAAAACTCTGTCTTGAAAAGAGATCTTAAGTTTACCTTGCATTGAATCACTGTTTGCTTCCAAGGAAGCTGGATTATCCATTGCTTCATTTAGTGGATAATATTAGTTTTCGTGAAGCATTTATTCTGAAATACCTGTTAGTTGCAGGTAGTCTGACAGGTAATACTTAAAATTCTGAAGCTTTTAAAAATTAAAACCATTTTCAACTTGTGTTTGCTCTCTTCAATCTCTCCCCTCTTGATTATACCCTCCTTTTCCGCAATAAACATGACCTTTGATAATCATACATAATTGCAATGTTTCTTTTAATGCTGGTAATCTGAGAGATGGGAACTAAATTTGTTAAAATTTTGGTGTCAAAGAAGTTCCTTCTTGTTTTTCCTGACTTACATATTATCAACTTTGACTTTTTTCATTGCTTAACTTCCTTTTGATCTTGCTTGAGTAGGAGAAGCTATGTAATGTTTGCATTATGGAGGTTAACGATGTGATTAGCTCAAAGTTAGGCTTGCCAAATGCATCCTCTCAGTGTGAAACATGTGGTTCGAGATACATCAGGGACTGTGATGGTGAGCTAACCTAGCTGACAATACAGTTTATTGATGTTGGGTTGAATTTTTCTATTTGTGTTTAGACATATTGTTTACTTTCTTTTACAGGACATTCTGGCTTTTTGAAATTACCAAAAGTGATTTATCATCCCTATTTCATGACTGAAGTTGTTCATATTTTGAATCATATCTGTCCTGGATGCAAGTGTGTTAAAAAAGATCTACAGATGAAGGTCAGGTATCTATGTGAGCTGAATTTTTCTTTTTTTTTCTTGTTATAATGTAAATTTCTATCTGGGTTGTCGCTAGAAGTTATTCTACTGTTTTATACTCGTCTATTGTCAATACTACATGATAAATCATAATTTCTTGTATCTCATGTTGGCTTTTGAAAGTTTTTTTCTCTCTCATGTGCTGTTTTTATACTCCAAACTCTTTGGATTTTGGAGACTGGAACTGCTTGGGATTCTCTCAGAATAATGAAAATTGTTAAAGGAATTATTGTAGATTATACATATTCTCTCAGGTGATTCAGTTAAAGGATAAATTGGAGAGAAGACTTTGATCATGGTCTCTTTTTCATCTTTATCAGAAAGCAAAATTGGAGTTGAAGAGATGTTTGCCAAGAAGAAGATGAAAAAGAGTAAGCCAGGCTGAAGGATGGAGATTTACATCATTAGCCTTAGGAAGATGAAGAACAGAGGCTCAGAGGGAGAAAACAAATGAAAACCCTTTGGAAGTTGCAGCCACTAGTGCGCTTATTGTTGCTTTACAATATCCTACAGATGCTTGACAGTATGGAAAGAGGGGAA
Organism: Curcuma caesia; assembly: GCA_037834155.1. NCBI lineage: Eukaryota > Viridiplantae > Streptophyta > Magnoliopsida > Zingiberales > Zingiberaceae > Curcuma > Curcuma caesia. The sequence continues at coordinate 25,709 of JBBMKF010442819.1, forward strand.
AATCTAGCCTTGCCCCAATACCTTGTTGGGAGGGATGATGTAATTGAATTGATTAGAATTAACAAAATTACAGATGCAGAAAACCTAAACACAATAAATACTTTATAAACAAGAAAACCATGTGAGACTCATCGATCATAAAGTGTTTGTTCCAGCTATTTGGGGTTGGCTATATGAAACTTATGCCTTGATTGAGCCAAGGCATCACTAATAATATTCTAATTAAAAAAATCATTTTCTTTGACTAATTTCTGACAAATTATTTAATCCAACAACAATAAACTGTTATATGCATCATGTTATATTATATAATAGTATGCTAGAACTCAGAAGTTACATAATAAAACTATAATGCAACTGCTGGTTACTGTACACTTTTATATACATGATGAAGAAAATGAATTAAAAGGGATAATCTGTTATGTTATTATTTTAAAAGAGAGATATTTCATCATATTTTTAGGATTCAAACACAATACCCAGTGGAGGATTAAGTTTGTAATACATATAAGTACTTACTCTAATAACTCCTAACTGATAATTCTAATAATTCTATCATGCTTCATGGCAAGTTGCATTATGATAGTTTGCATTTAGTTTAACAGTATTGTGCATGCTGATGTTGGCGTATACAATTAAATCTGTGTATTGTAATTGCATTAATAGTATACTGTCTTCATTGATTATAATATTTGAACTTCTGAGGATCTCTGAGGATGTGATCTAATCTAATGAGTGTTTATCAGGGATCTTTTATCTTAGAAGTTACCGAGGAAGACATAAAAGCAGGTATTTACTTCCTAGAGGCGTTCGGTAAGAATCTTACTGCCCTTCAGAGGAAGTTGCTGAAGACAGTAAATAATTCCAAAGTCGGTTTCATTAAATTGAAGTGTTCTAAGTTTAACAAGGTATCTTCTCTTCTTGGGAACTAGGATGTATTTAGGAAAGTTTGTGATTAACTCTGTGTATGTATGTTGGGTTTTGCATTTATTATGATTAATTCATCTATGGAACTATGAATTTCTTGATATGCATACTTTGGCCACTTTATTAATGAAAAATGAATTTCACAACTTGTAATTTAGCAGTTTGATATATGATTCTAGTTAGGAAATTCTTTGTTTGATCTTTCAATGTTTCCTTAAGCCTTCTCTATCTGTTGAATCCTGAACTTTGTGGTTAGTGTTAAAGGACAAAAATTCTTAATGCAACTGAGAATTTTTATTTACTCAGTACATTTTCATTACATGATTAAATTTTTACTTGGATTTTGTAATCACTATGTTTGGTGATTTATTTTGTCTTGCTTTGCATTTTCCTGAATCTTAGAAGGGATTTTCTTATATGATGCATGTACTGTACAAATGAAGAATTGGTCAGCAAATGGTGCTCCTGTGGTTTGCAAATACTGTACTGTAAGTAATTAAAGATTCTGTTTCACAATCTGTATTTTCTTCCACTGCTTGGAGATTTTATTCCTGCGTTTCAACAGCGGAATGAAGATGGATGGTATCCGTCTGTGAAGTTTAAGATCTCATCAAAAGACATACTAGGTAGGAAAAGTCTTTCAATAGTAGCAGAAGTTAATGAAAAGCTGCCAAATAAGTTTCATGGTCGCAGTCTCAATGAAATTCTTCCAGAAGACTTTTGGAATTTCATTCCAAATGTTTCTTTGCAGCAAGGGCCAAAGCCAAGCAAGATTGATCTTACACCGTATCAGGTAACAATAGAACATGGTTATTTGATTCACTAAATTTACAGTTTTCTATATTGGTTATGTTTTGCCGCTATGCCTTTTGTACATTTTCAGAACTAGCTTATCATGAGTTTTAGCACTTCCTAGAGTGTCAACTTACATTTTTCCTTTCTTCATTTTTTGTTGTTGCATGAATCCATTCTACTAAGTTATGAGGAATGGGATTATAACTCATGTATTGACGGTAGGCATAACTAATTTTGTAATTTCATCTAGTTATTGAAGTATTGAGCCATACAGATTGGCATGGACAACATTTAACGCTCTGCCTGCCAAGTGACATGCATGGATTTTGGTGAGGCATTGACGAGTTGGATTCTAAAAAGTGTTCATGTTGAAACTACATTTATGCAACTTTGGTTTATCTATAATAATCTTTCATGTTTTATTTTTACACTTCATATAAGTATAGAAAATGCTAGTACATTTTAATGAGTCATCAGTAGAGGGTGTGTATTGGTCTATTGGATGAGGTGCACTACATAAAGCCCTACAATTGCTTTACCTCATTTGGGTTCTTGGGTATCATCCCTCAGCTCAACCTCTTCATTACTTTCTAGATTTGGAATACATGTTTCTACATGTTCAGGATTATGTTTGGGTTCTGTGGATTGTACTTTATGTTGGCATTTTGATGCCATGTGACCTTTCCCGTGGCAGTTATGACACTGCATGTTTTGGTTCGGGCTAGGATCAGGACTAGGCCATTCTATCCTCTACTGCTTTGCAGATTAGCTTCTACATGTTGGATGACAGATTCAAGACGCGATGAGTAAATAGGCTTTCTGATTTAAGATGCCCTATAGCATGGGTTGGTTCTGGCTGAAGGAGTTTGTCGATACGCAGAGAACTTGAAGGCCTTTTCAAGTTCTAAGGCCTTCCAGTTTGCATCTTCTAGTGATTGAGGGGAAATTAACTTAAAATTCTTTAATTTCTGTTCTAAGTCCGTTAATGAAGTCAAACTAGTTTCCAGTCATTTTAAACCATTGAAAGTTGCTAGCATCTTGATAACACTCCTGTGGTTTGTCATGTGTTGAAATTCCTGTTCACACAACTGATCTTTTGAACACTTTATTCTGTCATCATTTTGTGTATCTTCGTTGCTAATTTTTTAGTTTCAGGCATTTTGCTTGCTGAAGACACTTGATCCAGAATTTATTCACCAGTTTGTTTCAAGGCGTGAGCTATTATTTCTTTCTTGTATTCCGATTACTCCTAATTGTCATAGAGTGGTGGAAACATCACATACCTTTGCTGATGATCCGAAATTATATTTTGTAAGTTTTTTTTTTCTATTTGAATATTTTATTATCTGTGTGGGTTAAGTACAATATGGACATCCGTGTTATATTTATTTCCCACATTGTTTCCATTACCTTTATGTGATATTGTATGAATGCAGGATGAACGCACCAAGGCTTATAAAAAATTGGTTGATTTAAGCAAGAAAGTTGTTGACTTCAGGCAACTTGAGCAGTTTGGCCATATAGCTGCCTCATACACGGCAAGCCGTGTTCTTGACTGTTGGAATGTGTCTAAGGTATGATACAAATTTCCTCGAAGCATTTTTTGATGTAAATACGTCATGCTTTGTTTTACCATGCCATTGGATTGCAGGATGTCACATTTGAATGATCATAACACATATTTTGCCACACCATATTATTATATATGTTAGCTAAGAGATGTGAGTAGAAAGTTGCCTTAATGGGGCAAGTAATAAATATATATAATATATATGTAGTTTATCATAGTAAATGGCATAAAGCTTTAGGCCTTTTTAATGTTAAACTTTCTTGGTGTATGTTATTTTAGATGATTTTATTCTAATTTATAATAGCATAAACTTTAAATTTAATTGTGATGAAAAACTTTAATTAAGTACAAAATATAGTTCCAATCATGGTTTTAAGTGTCAAGCCATGCCAGTTAATATGAGTAAAATTTATTGTTCTGCCAAACCCTTTGGTGTGGTGGCACAATGGCTCAACAACGTGGAAACAAAAAGGAGAAAAAATTGAAGGAGAGAAAGGAGGAGAGGAAGAAAAAAAGATGTGCAACAACGAGAAGCAAAGAGAAGAAAAGGAAGAGAACAAAAATTGAGCTAGAGAAAGCAAAAGGAGGGTAGTGGAGGAGGAGGAATATTGGATGGTAACTAGGCTGCGGGCGAGCATTAACAATTGTGGTGATGCATGACGGCGTGCGACACATGCGCTCTACACGATTAGGGAAGAATCTAAGGTAGCATTGTGTGATGGGGGAGGAATAAGTGGGAATGAGCAAAAAAGATTAATTAATTTATTCCTAAACTTTTTAAAATACAATTATTCTAATAAATATGACTAAACCAAACTATCACATATATATAAATTTGGTTTAATTTTAAATCGGTCACTATAAATCCAAATTGAACCTACTCAATCTTAATCACCATATCTACTCGATGGAAAATTAAAAATATTAATTTAATTTAGCTTAATTAGTAGTATAAAAAATTAAAAATATTAAAATATAAAAAATTGAATAAGATAAAATTTGAAAGATTGTACGAGCAAGCGATAAAACAAATACCATAAAAAAATTAAGGTTCAATAAGATGAGCAATCATTAATGATTTAATAAAATTTTTTAATTAGGTTTTAAATAAAAGTAATTTATTTATTTTCTTTGACTATTTTTAGTTCATTTAATTTTTATCCAATATATAAAAAATTTGACTTCTTTATTTTTCATCCAATAATTGTGGTTATGTGAAAAATTAAACCAAAATTGTGATATTCACAATTTTTTTATTAAATGCTAATGAATAAATTTCAAACATAATTAAATAAAATGATATAAGTATACATTCATTTACCCCAAAAAATACATCCTTAACTATATCAACAGGATACAATATGATATAGAAACTTTATCATTTTGATCAGAAATCAAAACTCCAATATGGTTTGAGATTTTAAACCTTTGTTTCCATAATAAAAACAATAGCAAGAACAATTAAGACACGAGATTTCTAAGTAATGATTTTACTTATCCTATAATTTCAACAAGAAGATATTGATGGAGATATCATTTGTATGATAAATTGGGGTCGATAGAAATAGAGAGGAGTTTCTTGACTCATATCGTATGTGGTCTTCTTGTGCCCCTAAGCAAGGTTTAAAATATCGAGCCGTGCCGGAGTTTCAGTCCCAGACCGGAACGATACAGTTTCGGTACCGTATCGTACCGTGCCGGTATAGTTTCGATATTTTTAAAATATAAAATATAT